>QUSF01000073.1:80448-132948 GCA_003676055.1 Chloebia gouldiae | reverse complement strand
AGTATCTTGCTGGTCCTAGAAACTTTCAGGTACATACACAGCTATTCCTCCCCATACAGTTTTCTGGCAATGTATACAGTTTTAAATGTTTCTGGATTTGCATTTCTTATAATGACAGGCCTTTCAGATAAGGATGTGTGAGAATATAATAACCACAAAATTATTACAAAATGCATCTAATCAGACAAAATGAGTTTGTACTTGTACTTAAAAATTAAACCTACTTATTGACTCACTTCTACAAACAGGTTCTTATGCCTCCTCCCCTCCACACACACAGGAGAGGGAATTATGCATGAAACAGTCAAGGCAAAACACAACTACCACCAAGTGTGTAAGATTACTCTCACAGTTTTATAATATTCAGTACTGTATGCTTTTTTTCCCCTGTTGATATTTCACACTGTCTCAAATACAATTGCTTAAAAAAATGTATTACTTGCAGTAAATAGTTTAGAAAATTTATGCATTTTGGAAAAGGCTACTCAAGCAAAGTCCATCCTTTCCCACAAGGAACACTAAGACAAAGCTCAGGCTTTTAGGGTATTTCAAAAGCATTAGCCTTTAAACCACACAGCAAGCTATGTGTCAAATGTACAGTCATTCTCCATTCCTCAGGCTGTTTCTAAGAAATAGCTTAAGATTCTTCTCTGAAAAAAGCTATGCATTTGCATTGCCCTCTGGATGAAATACTACTACCAAAAAAGTATGTGATGTCTGTAGCAGTGCCAACACAGACCCAGCAGAGGACACAGTTCCTTCCAAGTGCAGTCAGGGTCCTGCTCCCCTTACATGACTCCTTCATCCTCCCATCAGACAGAGCAGCTTTTATTATCCGTTAATTCACATCAACATCATCCACAGCTTTTTTGGCATCTAACACACCCTCCAGAGTCCAAAAAAAGACAGTTAGTGACAGTCTTTCTACAAAATGCTCCCACCCGTGCCTTCAGCTCTTGAATGTATTCTCAGTATACATAAGCATATACATACTTGGGACCAATCTTCCTCTGGGTTTTATCTTACATTCATAGTTAATGTGATGCTCAGCTGTTTCTTCACCACCACGAGTGTCTCACTCCTTGCCTGCATATCTAAATATTGCTCAGCAATATAGGTTATGCTGCTGCTGGAGCACCAGGCTGTGATGCTGCCTCCCGGACGGGTGCACGCTGGCTTGCTCCGTTAGGTGAGGACACTGAGCAGTTACACAGTATTTTATTTTAAAACGCTGTACAAGCATTAACTAATCTGCCCAGTGCCCTACGAGGGAGGTGAGCATAACTCTCTCCTATTTCACAGATGAAGAAACAGACAGTTTAAGTGATTTGCCCCAGGCCACACAGCACGGCAGAGGACAGCTGGGATTACCGTGACGCTCCGGCCTCGCGTCCCCAGCCAGTCTGCTGGGCTGCTCACACCTCCCCTGCCAGAGGAAAACCAAGGCTCCTGCCTGGCCAAAGCTGAGACCTTCCCTTGGGCAAGCCCCTCAGCAAAGAAGGAGTCTCCTGGAAAAAGGCTCATGCACCTAACTGCAGGCCAAGCTCAGGGTCTCGTGTTTTGAACTCGCCACAGCACAATCTAAAAGCCTCCAAAGGAATTCACTGGATTTTGAAATATACAGGAACTAGTGAGGAGCAAGTCACTACAAACTCCAGGGGTTTTTATTAATTGAGACCCCCATAAAAATCTTGGTAGAATAAGAGAGGTTCCACAGTCTCCTCCTCTTACTACCCCGTGGTTTAAGCTTCTTAGAGCCATTTAAGACGGATTGAACCAGAGGCTGTTGTCCAACTTTGTCACATCCAATAATCTGAGCAAAGTCTGACATGGCTTTCAGGTGAACCCGTGTAGTTCCCATTTACATGGCTCAGCTAAATCACTTGGAAAGATAGTTCAGTGCCACAGACCCCCAGAGCCTCTAGGACAGTTCTCCTGGACCACCAAAAGGAAAAGGTATTCAAATCAGAATCAGGATAAGTAGATTTCCTCTGCACAGCAACCTTTCATATTTACAGGCAGCAAGATTTTCTTACATTTAGATCATTCTTTCCCAGCTCCTCTATTAGTCTGAAAGGACTTGACTAGATTTCCTTATACCATGATTAGTCATTTTTAAGAAGCAGCCCTCTGCTTCCTACAAATACACTGGTAGAGGAAAAAAATAATTGGGGAACACATTTCATATTGTTGAAATGAAGTCCAGCGAAGCCAGATTTTACACGACATGACAACGTACTAATGCCAAACTGACACAAATTCTCATCTATGCATTTTGCCTTTAATGGGTTAATTAGCTTGGCTGGATACAAATTTTAATTATCTGAGTTTGACATTAATGTCCTTGGAGTGTTGTCTATAAGGATTTGGGGAATCATAGACATCATTTTAGTTACTTCTGGAAACTGTGTGTTACACTGGGATTTAAATAGTAAGAACAGACAAGAATAGTGAGAACAGGTTGATCTATTTTGAAAAGTCAGACTTTGTGAAACAGGACAAACAGAAACGAAGCTGTAGCCTAATGTACCTGGTCTTCACGGGAGTCTCATGGATACAACACAGAAAATAATCTCCTTTGAGGACAGGTGACAGGGCAGAAATTTTAGATTAAGCCTAATAATTCTATATACAATTGAGATTAAGAGTAAAGATCTTCCCGGTACCTAACACAGCTTCTCATGCAGAAGATAACCAGTCTTAAACACAGTTATTTATACACAGATACAGGCCAGGAAAAACCACCTATCTCAGTTCCTGACAGTGGCTCAGTTCCTCCAGCAAGAGAACCAGGAGGTACAACCTGAAGGCAGAACCCCAGTGGTTCATACTCTCACCATGGAAATTATAGGTATTTTAAGTGCATTACTTATTTTCTTACTTTATAGGGTCTGCTTAAGTAGATCAATCACCTGAGGGTTTTTTAATGTATTTTCAATAAATACGTATTTAATCAACAACAGAATTTTTTTGTAGCCAATACTTTTCCAACTATCACAGGTTACTTGAAACAATAAAAAAAGCAAGCAGTATCTACTAGAAGCTTTTCGAAACACCCTTCTCTGTTCTTCTATTCTTTTCTGCTCATTTTTCTAGAAATGGATTTAAGAGTGAAAAGAGAATCCTGATGACTTCTTGTATATATGGATTTAAGCTCTCTTTTTGCTTGCAACAAGATCTGTAAATTCACTCCTTATAAAAGCAATTGCACCAGTTCTTTAAAATGCAATCCAACCCTTTGTGCAGCAGCTTTTCACCCTTTAAAGACAATCTTCATTCTGTTTTCCTTGTTCCCTTGGTACCAAAACCAAAGTCATTTGGATTTTTTTCTGTAAAAATTTGTACAGGCAATTTGGCTTTGGGAACACAAAGTAAATGCATTGCATTTCTCTTTTAGGTTCACACACCTATGTAATTGCTAGAATTATCTGAATACATTTAAATTCCTTCTAAATGAAGGAGGGTGGCATTCAGACAACTCCTCTGTTGCCCAGTAAGAATCATAAAAAAGGTAAGGGCTTATTTGAATCACAGTATGAAACTTACAGAACGGAGTCTATTCTCCTTACTTTGTTCCGGTGTGTTCTGGTTAAAATACCCAGACTGTGGTCCTGTGAGAAGCCAAACACCTCCTGGGAACTGCAGAGCAAATTTAGAGCACTTAGCACTGCATCGAATCAGCTCCTAACTTAACAAGGGTAAGGAAGGAACTGAGGGAGGTTATCAAACTAAGAAGTGATAATCGCAAAAAATGGTGAAAAAAAGTTTAAAAGCACGGTGGAACAGAATTCTCTGCTGTGCAGAAGAAGAGCAGAAAATTGTATTTTTTTATACAAAAAGCAAAAGCTGAATCTTTTTGCAGCACTGCCTGCACTTTTTGTTCTTAACCCCAAAAACTGTGAGTAGACGAGTTAGTGTTACATTATTTAGAATATCAGGGAAGATATTTTTACCCTTGGATAAAACATTAAAACCTCTAAAGGCCTTACTCATTCACAGATGGGAAATGGAAAGCCTTCCTATCATGTGTTTTGGAGACAAAACCTTTTTTTCTGGAAATGCTGATAAGGAACAAATTCAAACTGGTCCTCATCCACCCGGATCATCTCATTAAAACAATGGTATCTTTTAAACCCTGTATCCTGAGCTATCGGTCAATTTTGATTGACACAAATATTTGTATTAGGGGTTACACACTGCAATTTACAATTGGGGACTATCACAATACTGTATGTTAATGTAATCAGTATTTTCATTTCATGAATTCATTTGCAGCATGACACTGCAAGGGTATTCTTACATATACTGAAGACACAATTGCTAAGTAGTTCAACAATTCTCCTTTAAGTGGGATTTTTTTTTATCTGATAAATTTTTAACACAATAAAACCACTCCTAGTTCTGTGTACATGCTTTAATTTCCCACCTTTTAAAATGTTTAGACACTTGGAATACCTAGCATACTGAATTAATCCACAAATATTTACAAGAAAAATCTATTTAATTTCTTTCTATAGTAACTACCACAGGGACTATTGTAATGAAAAATTTCCCATCTTAAAGAATTAATGCGATTACTGATATAGAGAAGAAATGTAATTTATATCATCACAAACACGTAAAAGATATAATCCCATATTCACAAAAAGAATCTTTATTCCCTCTTTGAATTCTGAGACAATACAGTCTTGCCTTGAGGAGAACAGAAATATTATGAAGTACCTTAAGCAAGATAATTGTAGGAGAAAAAAAGTACAATTGCATTATTGTTGTGCTAAACTGTGACATACTTAAAAAGCTAATTTCTTTTATTTTAATGGAATTTGGTGTGCATATCCTTTAATCTACTTCACTATTTCTTCACATTTTCACACACAAACACATGTGTGAAGAGTTTCCCATTATCTGTATTACCTGGTTTAATGAATTGCAATGAATTTAAAACAATTAAAAATATACTTGGAAATTCTATAAACTTCACTATTTATTCACTATTCTGGAACTAACTAAATACCTAGAATGTCACAAAAATGCACAGCAAATTACAGACCTACTGCAACTCAAATATTATGCAAGAAGACACGATCAATATTTGATGAAAAAGTAACATTTGACATGAGTGACTGTCCCAAATTTTACCAAATACATTTCAACCAATCACAGTGCTGAACAATTTGCATCTAAATCAAAAGCTAAGCAAACAGAAATGTATCCCCAAACTAGGGCTTTCTAAAGCTATGTCAGCTGAAGTGCATTTAAAATTCAGTATAGTCACCCTTCAATTATTCCTTTCAATTAAATAAATTTTAACCAAGAAATTAATCTACTGTGGCTGGGCATTTCTGTATTCCACAGAAGCAAACATTTTTTCACTCATTCTCTTTTAAAAAGCAAATTTAACAAAACTACTAAGACAAAAAGGATGACCTAATTAGTACTAAGTAATATTTAAAGCTTTTACATATAGTACACTCTTAGTGCTACCCCTAACTTCCAAGGCTTTATACTCACTGGTATTGTTTGATTTATCTGACAAGTACTGCTGCTTAAGCATGCAAATTCACATCCCTCCATTCTTGTATGCACCCAACACACACAGAAGGAGTCAAACTGTAAAGAAAATATCCTGTGAGCTTTGCTTCAATTACCTGTAAGGTACTGGGGGGCTCTAAGGCTAGCAGGGACAGAGGTCTCCAACACACATGAGCCAAAGGCAAGAAGGAAAACTCCCCAAAACCAGCATGGAAGAACACACAAAACTGTTCTAGGCATCTCTTATGCCTTTCTACCTGACAGACAGTCCCCCTAGACAACCTGAACCCTGAACAGATGCTCTCCCACTCCTCATTCAGCAGTGAGACATGAGACAACATGCAATGAAAATGTCTTGTGTTTATTTCCTTATAGTCCTAACTCTTGCTAAAGCACTGAATTACTAGGGCTGTACTAATTAAGTTTGTTTCAGTTATCTGAACAGATCTAACCAGCTAGTTATGAAAAAAACACCCATCTACATTAAACACAGTAATATTGGATAAAAAATGTAGGTCACTGAAGAAACAAACCATCAACAAATATAGCCAGGTTTATTTCAGCATGAGCATCTCTTTGCTCTGTTCAGCCCCCAATTCCTATATATCAAAGCCTTTAAGTACACATTGGCCTTAAACACGTGCTTAAAAAAAGCTTTGCCCTGTTAGGACCTTCTGCCTGGCACGCAGGACATTGAGGACTGCTGGCAGCGTAATCCCCTGCAATGAGCCTGCCCTCTTTTCCAGTGTGTGTGACCTACTCTTGGAATTTATGTCCAAAACAAAAAGATTATGCACAAAAACTCAAATCCCGTTGTGTCAATGTGATGATAATGCCCAATCACAGCACCCTGTAAAGTATGCTCCCAAAAGGCCACTGAAAGCAGAAGTCACACCTGTGAAAGTAACTGCAGTGCAATAAACACACAGAAGAGACTATAAATTAATACTTTCCAAACATCAGTCTTGCAAATTTGTGCCACAAGCAGCTAATTCTTATTACATAGCAATGGCCTATGGGTCTTTCACATACATAACTTTTTTCCTAGGAACAAACTAATAAAATTCCTAATATTCTCTAAGTTGCATTCATTTAGCATGAAAATGGTTTAAAGAGTTTAAGTAAGTTGTATTTTTTGAGGGACAAAAGTGTATCTAGGAAAGAAGTAACCCTTTTTCACAATCATATGTACTAATATGTTTTTTACCGTCTAAAACTGAGAACAGTCCTTAAAAAAAAGTTTTTAGTTAATACCAGTGTTTTGGAGCCTCCCACTGGCAGCCATCACACAGCTGAAGTGAACTATCAGCTGAATGGAGGGTTTATATCCAGCATCAATGACTATTTTGCTTTGAAAGAAATAAGTATTTCTGAGTTCATATTTTAAATGCAATTTAAGAGATCATAAAGGAAAGAATCCAGTATTTATTGTGTGTCTCCCAGCAGACTACTTAATGTTCAAACACCTACTATGCAAAGGTCAAATGATTTCACTGAATGTAATGGTGACAAAAGTATTCTGCAGCACTGAAAAAAATAACAGATGATCAAAGAAAAAGATCTGGACCTGAGATCTCAGAAGAGTCACAATAAAAAATGTAGATTCAGTTCAGTAAGAAAGAAAATTGCCAAGTTATGTCAGGAGAACCAGATTAAGAAAGATAATAGGTAAAATACAAATTACATACTTTTGGCAATGCTCTTCATAAAGGAGTATTTTAAAGCAATACAGCAAATGAATTTTTATTAAAAAATCCTTAACTCTTTTTACATAAATACTGCCTGCATAGAAATGGAAAAAAAAAAAAGCTTATTCAGATAGGGAACCTCTAGGGTATTCTGCTGCAGGTAGCAACCTGGATAGCTGCAGTCAAACAAAAATCCAGCGTAAATAGCTGGGGTTGGGTTATTTATAATATACACAGGACAAAGCTGCAGTGAGCACCCACTGAGGAATGGGACAGGTTATAGGTAAACCAGTATGAAAAAAATCACCTCAAATGTTCCTCTGAAGCAAAGAAAGGCTAATAGGCACCCATTTATTTTCAATTTTGTTGTGATTTTTCTTCCTTGACATTTACATCAAATACTTTAGGTTCTCCTTCTTTCTAACATAAAGAAGTTCCAAAGTGCACCATGCAAAGGTCTTGCTCTGGTCCTGGCTCTTCAAAGCCAAGATCTCAACAGCAGCTACAAAGAGCTGGAAACCAACCCAGGAATTTCCTATCTGCCCCTGTGATGGGTTTTTATGTAACTGAATTTGGTGGTGACCAACTGCACTGGATCTGGGGAGATCCAGGGACTCCACACCAGAGGAACATCAAGGGCAGGAGGCAGAAATGCAGCTGAGCAGCAAGTATAAAAAACAACAAGCAGGAGCAAAGTATGTGTAGAGAGAGGGAAAATAAATGAAAAACTACATGGCCAAAAAAAATCCCTCAAGAAAGAACCCCAACGATAATCAAAACACAGGCCAAGGCAGCAAAGAAATAAGAAACAAGACAAGGGAACAAAATATTGGGAATAAGGTAACTAAGAGCAAAAGCACAAGGCAGTGTCCACCTCTCCTCTTTCTGGAAGAAAACAGCATTTGTTATATTAAAAAAGAAGTGAAAGGAGGTTTTTACTTAAGTTTCTTTTCATAATTTGACATATCCAATCAAGTCTCAAGCAAGGATGGAAGACAAGGTGCTAAACTAATACTAGACCTGAATGGGACTTCTGTTTGTGAGCTCACAAAAAGAAAAAAAAAAGAGAACAGCACAGATATCACTCATTTTGTGTATCAATAAATGGTACATAATTTTAACCATTAAATTATGTTCAGAAACATACATACGTTTTTTTCTGTGCTCAACCAGCTCAATGGCCTGCTTTGCTGAGCATTTGGAAAACCAGTTGTCCCCCAGCAGAACAGTGATCTCATTGGTGTGGACAAGCTTTCCTGGCATGAAGGCAAGAGGACCAAAAGGTACCTGTCAAAGACATAGACATCACTAACGAAAATAAAACTTTGGTAATCATACATGTCTTAAGATTTTTTAAAAAGCAAAACACAAAAGCTAAAAATTCTACAGCAGCTGTTTAGTGAATAACTCGCCATAAATATTCAAATTATCAAATCCATTTGAATTTAGTATTGTACTTACAAAATCTGAAAACTTGAATTTCACCAGACAACTTGTTTTGTGACACAGAACTATAGTACAGCTGAATGCTCACTTGGAAAACAAATTCACTTCATCTGAACATATTAACCTTGATAATACAAATTCTTGAGTTATATGCAGACTACATTCATTTCCTAATAAAAGCCAGATTAGCTTTACTAAAATTTTTTATAATACTTAAGTAAGTATGATCAACTTAAAGATGAGGTGCTCTTCTCAGAATCTGTCTTGCTATTGTAAGTACCCAGAAACTCCAGTGTAAAACACTGGGGCTCCCAGCAGGACCACAGCCATTGTTTAATCTCACTCTGCTGGGTCATTCACTATGCTGCAAACCTCAACCTTCCAGGGATGCTCCACAAACAATTCTCACCCTCTAACTGCTCTCCAAGAACAAGGACAATAGACAAAAGCAGGACACTTCAAGCAGGAGTACATAGGCGACAAACACATTTTAGAACTTTACATCTGCTTCCTAAAACCTGAATCTCCCATTTTTACATGCATTGCAACATCCAGGACACTGGTTTTATGACTGAAGACAGCTTCTGCCCAAATTTTACAGGCAGTGCTTGGGCAAGTCCTCTGGGTGAGGAGGAGCCTGCTCCCTGCACCAGCCCTGCCATTCTGACCCCCCAGGCCCACTGCCCCCTGCCTGGCTGCCTGTGGGCTTCTATTGTGAAGAAATTCGGAAACCAAAATCAAATTAGATCTAAAATGGAGATGGCATAAAGTCCACATCCACATCAAGTCTCTTTCTTTTTGGGGTACAGATCTATCTCAGATGGTTTGTACCAGCTCCCTCTACTTTATTCTTCTGCTTTCTTCCTCAGTTCCTCAGCACAGCCACTTGTTTTCTCATTGTGTTTGTGCTGAAGCAGAGTACTTGGCCTAGTGGATCTGTGTCCTTGGAAAGCAATCTTCCCTCTCTTCCATATCCAGGAGGGTCCCAGTGCTGGTAACAGCTCTCCTGACACTAAGACTATGCACAATGTGCTTTTCCTACACGTGTGCCCTCCCTGACTTGGTTATAAAGTTGCAGACTGCATGAGCTGCCTGTTCACTCTTCCCCCAAAATGATGAAAGCAAAATTAAGCAAAATTAAAAGCATATGAAAATATTTGGCTAACAGGATAGGAACTGCTTCTATACATTTAAAGTAACAGATGTGAGTTAATATTGCTGCTTCAACCAAGAATAAGTACTACCTAGCTTTAAAAATAGGAGTTTCTCTGCTTTGAAACAACACACTCTTTATGCTTCACATCATGTGGCCACACATACACACATGACAAATGGACTACACACATAAAATCCAGAGTTGTATCACCAGCACAGCAAAGAGAAACCCTCCCAGCGCTGTCTTACTAAAAAACCAACTCTATACCTAAGCCAGGCTGCCAAGGAAGGCACCAAGTGCTGAATCAGCCACTCAGTTATGTGCAGTACAACTTCCCTGCCTTCAAGGATATATCTTGAGTTGAACTTGAGAAAAGAAGAGGGGGAAAAAGAGAAAGAGAAGCCAATTTGTTCAAAATTTTAGTGAGTGCAAGCCAACAGGACACATTTTACACAAGGAGCTCTGCAGTTGTTATGGAAGATTCAGAGCACCAGAAAAGATCACTATGTCAATAGGAAGATTGGTGGAACAAAAATTAGCAGCACCTTTTTATGTAAAAATCAATGTTCTAGGGTTTCTTTCCATGAATCAGGAAATACTACAGCCACTTGCTTCTCAGGAAATGACTAAGTACCGTAATTCAGTCATAATTATCGTTTTCTATACAATAGATTTACATATCAAACATGTCAGGTTTTGTGTTAAGCATTTATGTCATCAGCCTTCAGTTGTCAGTAACACTGTAATTTATAATGGATTTCAAAGAAAAGAGAAAGAAACAAAAGCAAAGGTTTAACTATTATCATAATAAATGTAACATTACTAAGTACTGGCAACCTGACTAACACCTCAGCTCCAGGGGAGGCAGCCCAGGTTTTAACAGCTTTAGCCCATTTTCCTGTGAGACCTTTGCCATGTACATACCATGACATCGTAGGACAACTTGTCAGGCAATGTCTGGAGTCGTTCCTGAAGAGCCTCATAGTCACTCTCCACCTTCTTCCTGTTGACAAATTCAAGCTGGTTCAATTTCACAACTAAAGTAAGGAGTTAATGGTTTTCTGCTAGTAAATCAAAAATATACCAAAAATACAGAAAAATTAACTGTTTTACTCTAAATAAACAGCTGACAGATTAATAACTCATTTATAAAAGACATGGGATGACAAACATAATAGCTAGATTATTTTCTAATAATGTGTATTAAGATAGGTAAATGATTATTTTAGACTGTGCATGTCTCGTTCAGAATTAGAATTTTTCATGGTTCAAAGAAGCAGTATTTTCACTAGGATTTGGAGCATCTGACTCCATGTTCAAGTCCAAGTTATAACACCACCAATATTTAGAAAAAGAACTGAAAATCCAGTTTATGCTTTCTAAGAGGCAAATTCTTCAAATTATTATTTGTTATACAAAGCTCGTATATTGACCTTGGTTTGAGCTGACATAAACAAGCAAAATTTTAATTAATTTTGATTTTCCCATGAACTTCGTATTCCTATCAGGAGCCAACACTCCTGAAAGATGGCTCAACAACCACACATCTATTAAATTTATATTTATATAAATTTATATTTTAAATTTAAATCTTCTGCCACATCTTCAAGCATCCCTTCTGATACTTCTCTATGTAAATTCTAAGTAAGGCTCATGCTACATGTTGCTACCCAGGAGAGAAATGGTCTGGTGAACTGGGAAAAGATATTCATTCCCCTGGCAGACACCTGGCTTTTCACAGGACTTTGCAAGAAACAGCACTTCAGTGGCTGCAAATATTTTACTGTGTGCAAAACAAGAAACTACACTCCCTCTTAAAAAGCCTTTTTTTGTAAAGGCATTTTTAAATACTTAAATTTGTCTGGAAAAAGTGTTTTAATGGACCCCTGCCATTCTAAAGATGGTCAGAAATTAGCTCCTCCATGAAGTAGTTGGCATATAAATGTCAGGTTTGATGATATTGTTTACTTGTACTTCCAAACAATAAACATATATATGGTAGTAAATTCTGCAATAAAAGGCAACTGAAAGCACAGAGCAGCACAGTTAACAATGCTGACCCAAGATGTAAATTACAGGTTTTCTGAGGATGATTCAGGAAAGCAATCTATAAATGTGCTGAAAAATGAATGTCACAGTTGATAACACAACTCTCAAAATATTACCATTGATTTTCTTAGATTCATAAGCAGTGAAATCTTTTTCAGCATTCATTTTGAAAAATTATCTGATACTCTTCTGTTGCACTCATTTACTTCACAGTTGAACTCTGTAACCACCCTACTTTATACCTATTTTAAGTTGTTGAACTCATCCTGAAAAAAAGAATTTAGGTTTTTATGCCACTTGGACATTAAAACCATATTCCACATAACTGATTTACAAAAGATGCTTGCTGCTGCTTTGCTCTGACAGCAGATTTCTCCCAGACATTTTAGGCAAGTCTTTCTGTCTGTTGCCCACATAAGAGTGAAAACATAATTCACTCCCTTCAAAGAAGAAGGACAAACTCATGAATCTTAGCAAAATGCACTGAGATGTTTTGGGGGAGGAAGGAATGTAATGAAAACTTGGTGTCAACAATAACAATCAATTACTTAATGCTATTTACAGAACCCAGCCTTTGCCTAAAGAGATCTGGATTTGAGAAATGGACTCCAAGCAGCCACTGAAAAACAAGACCTGGCAATATGTCTCAAATGCAGGAGAGAACTCCACGAGAAGAACCTGGCATGAAAATCGCCCACTCATAGCAGAATTAAACATTTCCATCATTTCATGGCTGAAAGTCACTCAGCATTTCTTCATTAACCTGAAAAGAAGCCACTAAGGTCTGACTGCTGTGTGTTACTCAATAGTCTGACCAGGGTCCAGAAGAAATCACTTGCCACAGAAGCTGTGCTACTTTAGAAGCAAAGCGTCCTGCTTTTTGTACTGGGACTGCTGCCCCTTGCTGAGCTAACCTCCACCAGGGCAATGGGGTCACATCCTGAACTGGGCCATGCAGATAAAGAAAATTTAAATTGATCACTTTAAATAACTAGCCTCAAACAGCATTACTTAAGGAAGAAAGCTCTCTCTTCATGTACAGCTGATGCTTTCACAATCGCTGGGGTGTGTCTGTGCTACAGTCTGCCACTACAGGCAATGAAGAACCAAAGGGAACAGGGAGGAAGAATCCAAGGACTCCAGCTATGAATATGTCCCTAGAAGGGGAAATGCATGTCTATCTATTAATCCTATACCCAACCCATTACTGGATTCACTGCTTTAGAAATATACTTCAAAAAGTGCACTGAAAAATGGGAAAGAAAATAATTTAATGGAAATATATTGAAGCTGAGCATTTTAAAATCCTATTGTTATTCACCCAATTCTATTCAACATCTTTCTGTGTCACTGACTACTTAAAAGGTCTTATGCGAACAAATTATTCAGTTGGAACAAGAGCACTCAGCTCTTGCACAATCAAGATCTAAATAAGAGTACTAAATTTTAAATTATTTTTATAAAGTAAAGATGGTATGGATGCTCTAAAAACTGCTTTTCTATGGAAAAGAAATCAGTAAGTTATTTTTTTCATTAGAGGTTCTATGCCCAAAACCCCCAAGTTCATGGGGTCATTGCCAGAGTTGGCACAAAAGCAAACACAGGAGCAATTCCTCCTTCCAACACCAACACTCCCAGGTCACTCCACAAACCTCAGCCATTGTAAAAAGGAAAATAACTGTCAAAATTTTCCAAACACTCAAAAATCTGTTCAAGTTTTGCAGCTTTCTGCCAAATAATTTATTTCTGAAAAGCACTGTCTCTGAGTGGAAGAATGAATATGCAGAATTTCACACAGGAGCCAGAAGGTACAGACACTGCAAAGCTCCTGAGAAAGTGCATGGGCTGGAGATAGTCTGCCTGCCTTCACCACAGCAGCACCAGTAGGCACTTCAATATTTCCCTTATTGAAAATTAATGCAGCTTCTGAATTTTAAACATAAATGAAACATATTAGTTTTAGATTATTTTTGCGAGCCAATAGTCAGAATTTAATATGATGATGTGTATAGATTGCCTTGATTTTTTTTTCCTCTTATCCAGCACTTGCAGCCTATGTGCATTTAAAGTAAAAACATTTGATACACACTAAATATAAATTATTTGCTTGGAGATCTTTCAGGCATGAAGAAAAAGCCTCTTAAAATAAATTTAAAATATTATATGCTTGATGGTGTATAACCAAAGGTTTAATCTCACCACTAAAGGGGCAGTTGCTGTGATTCTGCAATAACCCTGCAGACAATAATCAAGACAGCTCCTGTTGTTCTCTCAGTAAAATCATGGTAAACACAGCATGGATATATCGTAATTTGATATCTGTAAGATCAACTGTTATATCTCACAGTAACTCATAATATAAGATTTCATTCACCATTAAATGTACATTTTCCTCAAATGTCATACAAAACTATTATTTACTAGGTATGTTTTCTATTAACCACAGATTGCCAACAGACAAAAAAATGCCCAGAGATAATTTTTTTTATATAACAAACCATTTATTTTAAGTATTAAAAACTAAGCTTTAAGATGTACTTTACTTGGTGGGGGAGGTATCAGTGAAACATTACTTTCCACATTGTTTCAGCACATGGAGGGGAGCAAATGGAATTTCCCTACTTGCTCCATAGTTAGAAAACAACAATAATTCTACCCTGGGAGTATCTTTTCACCATTCAGGCAGATTAAGCATTCATCCAACAAGGTTACTTGGGCAAAAATGACAGATGAGATAGGTTTTTAAGGCAGAAGTATAAACATTGAGGCTCACTGTATTTGTAATTCAATTGTATCAGTGAGAAATATATTTTAAGGAGAGTACATTGCAACAATTCTGAGCTATCACTAACTACAATCCCCAAAACATGCTAGCAGGATTTGGCTCCCATCAGAATAAACAGCAATACTTTACTAAAACATAACTAGGTTACTCATCAGTATTTTAGACATGTAGACTTTTTTTACTTACCAGTGCTGGATTTTTTCTTGGCAGCCAGTGACCACCTGTCATTAAAACAGATAACTACTCATGAAAAAAACAAAGCTAAGCACACAGCTGCAATGTCAATGCATCAGAAACTAGAACAGGAGCTTTACAGATTTGGTTCTGCCTCTATCCACATTTTTATTTGTCAGGGCAAAGGCATGTGAATGGCCGTTGTTAAGCAGCACACTTTATCACAGGCTAATGCAGAGTGATAACCACAGAAAAAAATTACAGCTTTTCACTTCTTATTTTGGTGCAATACCTGCTCCATAACTATTATGTGACACACGATCTGAGGTAAGTAGCAGTTTGTGCAATCTGCCGATCTATTTTCAGTGTTACACGTTTGCAGAATAAGAAAACAACATAAATTATAACAAGACATCAATGTAACTCCCATACTCAGTCATTAAAAAGCAAAACAAATGAATCTCACATCAGCAAAAACATTTTTCTTCTATCAGAACATCAACAAATGTTTCCACTGGCCACTTTTAACTTGAAAAAGCACAAATTAACTTTGTGCAGTGTAAATTTGACACCATGATGGGCAGCTGGCTTCTCTTCTTCCTGGGTATCAAAAAAGGTATTTCACTTACTTCCTTATGCCACAGGCTTTCCCAAGAGATACAAAATAATTTACAAAATAAAGCACACTGTTAAGATTAAATACTTTTATCTTTTTTAACTGCAATTTTTAGACTATATATAGCAAACAGGCAGGATGTTGAAACCTGTGACCTTCTCTGCCACAATTACATGGTGATTTTGTCTTTCAAAACATATTCGGATCTCTGAATAATAGTTACCAAAAATACAACACAAACAATTTCATTCAATTATATGAAATGCAATGAAGCCATGAGGCAGTTAAATATGTCTAGACAGTTTCTCAATATAAGCGTTTTCTAGATTCGTTTTTTACAAATTTCGTTTTTCCTATAGCCAAAATAATGCTAACATTCGAAAGCAATTAATGAGAAAATTTGCAGAGAAAACAATAACATACATTCAAGTACCACTGAAATCACTGGAGCAGATAATTCTTTTTTTTTTTCCCAAACAACAGAATGAAAGACTTTTTTTTTTCAGTTAGCATATGTGCAGCTTTTGCACAACAGATCTCAGACCCTGCACTTCCTACTCATGGAGAAGTAAAAAAATGGGACTACTTTGTGAGCTAATAATTCTTTAAACAGAGCAAAGTTCTTAAATGAAAAGGATAAGCTTTACATTTGTGGTTACGTTATTTCATAATCCATCAGGAAAGTCAGCCAGGTAGCTCATCCCACATAAGCCAAGTTTAAATTTATCATTTGCTTTAAACTCCTACAAATCAAATGCTTAGCAAAATATCTTCCTTAATGTGCAAGGCAACTATTTTTAAGCTTGAGAGTAAATACACAGACTTGTACAGGACATCAAGCCAGAAATCTAATTCATACTATTAATATGAAGCCCATTTTAAGAGTAAAGTTTCTGCAGAAGATAAAAATTATCTGATAACAAAGCTAAGGCACACTGGAGTCCATCACTAACAAGTCAAGGAGTCCAAACCTATTCTATCCACATCCTTCTTCCTTTCACATGTGGCAGTGAATGTGAAGTACACAACATAATTTAGCATACAAAAATGTTTATGAAATCCTTTAAGAAAGTTTCAATTTAATTGCCCCATTTCAGATGAAGATGGAAAAGACAGCAAGCTTTCCATTCCCAATACATGACTTTCCATGCATGAAGTGAGCTGAAAGCACAAAAACAAAAGCCCTGCAAACCATAAGAGCAGCATGTTCATTAACCTCTACATGATAATCCTTTCCTAGCTGCATATTAACTAGTTACATATTCATAATCATTTACATTATTTAGAGGACCTTCTATGAAAATTTCCAGGCTATATCCATTAGCCACAATGTTAAAGGTTGCAGAAGATAGTCTACTTAATGTTTCCAGGAAGCTTTTTTAATTAGTAAATATGTAAATTGGGCACATATGCTTTTTATATTTTTAAGAAATAGTCCATCAGTAAAATAGCATAGGGGCATATGCTGTTTCCATCACCCTTTATCCCCCTTAAAAAAAAAAACGAGAAAAATCAATAACACCAATCAATTTTAATTTAATTCTTCTTCTTCGATATAATCTCTCTTGAAGGTATACCAAAGGCTGGAACCAACAACAAACCTTTTCATTTCACTGGCCAGCATAAAATGAGACCTTTTACAGAAGTACTAAAATATACCACCTTAAAAACATTGCAGGCTTCACTTCTGGAACTGAAGTCTATTAAAAGAATAGAGAGAATAAATACTGAAAAAAAGATGGAGCTCAATTATGCATATGACCTTTATTAGGTCAGTCCAACTGTTTGGATAACAACTGGTCTTATCACAGCAAAGAAACAAATAGATAAATATATAAACAAATCTTTGATTCTTTGCCTTTAATCAAACACAGGAAAATCATTAGTCTATCTTCCACACGTAATTTATATCCAGAGTTACAATTAAAGAATGAAAAACCCTTTTAGAGTAAATAAAATAAATTACCTGCTTGTTTATTCACTTGAGTTCAATTTACCTAGACAGCTAGTGCCACCAAGAATGCCTTACTTTTAAGACATCACAGTGAAGTAGTATCAACAAACTCTGAATTCTTCCCTTTTAGGCATAAAACTGTATGAGCTTGTGAATGCACATGGTTATCAGTGGCTTATCTGCATACTAAAATATTTATTAAATTACTCTTGCAGCAGATTTAACATTACCTAATCATGGGTCTAGTTATTAAAACAGGATCCACTGTCAGAAAACATATTCCATAGTCTTAAAAGAAAGCAAATAGGCAAATATCTTGTTTCCTTCCTTTCCACCAACAGCAGGTTGTCAAAATGCAGTGCTTCTCAAGCCCCTGACCCACCAGAACCACACACCTGCGAGCTCCACAAGCTCCCTGGCAACTGGGGAGAGGCCATCCCTGCAGGAATTCCTGCTGGATTAAACCCAAACCCTTCCAGCAGATTATGTGCTTGTTCTGCTCTCACTGCTACGTGCCTGAGCTATTTCTAGGGATACCTGTGTTGCCACTTTTAGGGAATCCCTCGTTTGCAGATGTCACAAGCAGAGCACGAGGATCAACTTTAGACCTGTGATCACGTCCCAGGTGTCCCCAGCTCCACCGTGCCAGTGTGATCCCAGGGCAGACTGCAGGCTAAACTCCAAATCACCCCCAGGCAACTCCTGTCACCCAGCCAAGGACTTCATTATCTGACCAAAGACAGAGAATTCCTTCTCTGCAACACACTCTCCCTTCCCAGTCTGTTTATATGCTACCTTCCCTGAATCTCCTCCATGAATTCAAGTGGGCAGCACTTTGAAAAAGCACTGCACCCATTCTGCAGGCTGACTTACAACCACTGGCTGTGGTCAAGGCCGGGAAGGGAAGCCAGAGCTCCTAGTTCAGCAGCCACGCTCTACCATCACTTCCAACATCTCCTTGGCAATGAGGACAGGTGAGAAGGATGCTGTAGCACAAAGCAGATCCTCACCTGTACGTGCCATGGGTCTCTAACCTATCCCACACCAGCCCAGCATGTCTTCACTCTCCTATACTAGAGCACTTCTTTCCTGCACCTTATTTTTCCTTATCTCTTACTTCCGCAGGTGCTCCCATTACTAACAGCTGAATACAATTCTCTGTGGTGCTTCTGATTAACAAAGTGATGCACAAAGAGTTCTCTTCTCCTCTCCATTCCACAACTACGGTGTTTTGTTCAGGTACTTCTCCAAGGTGGGGGGCATGCAAGCTGGGGACAACCTACAAAGGTGCTGTGTTTAGCACACAGAGGGCAATTCTCTCTCATCCCTTCTGAACAGCAGTAAGACAAGCTGCCAAGTCAGAACCTTATTTATATCTCAGCTTGTGAAAATTTCAAGTAACAGAGCTGATCCTGGTATCACCTGCAGATGCAGGCAGCCTGGGGTACCAATGCTAAACCCGCTCTGTGTGAGCCGTACAGTTATGTTCAAGTCCAGAGAAGCACACATTTTTAAGTTTCCAAGATGGAAGTCAAATTCAATGAAAATGATAAAAATAAAAATGTCATATCAGATTAGGAAGAGGTCCTAAATGAATGAGAGGCCATTTCCACATTTGTAAGTATGAAGCTGAATGTGAAGCACAACACAAAAAAAAAGTTTCCCTTTAAACAAGTTGCAAGTTAGGCCAAGCAGATGTCTGCTGGTTCGACATGCACACTTGAGCATTTTGCTTCAAAACTGTGGCTCACAATCTGGCTGGTCTTCTGAAATTAGAAGCTAGGGACACAGATCTAATCCCAGCTCTGATTCCGTTTCTTCTATATGGCCTTGAGCAAATCACAACCTCTCAGTCTACATTTCTTCATCTGCAAAATGGGGATAATAGTATTAACCTACCCACCTCAGAGTGTTTAATGATGATTAATTAATGTGAGAAAAGCACTCTAAAGATGTAAGAGCACTATATAAGTGATAAAGCATTATTTACCACTTGAAAAGTAATCTGAATAAAATCAGATATGCAAGTAATTTGTTTACATGTAGCAATAATATAATTTGTGACTATTTAATCTTGAATTAGTCTCACTTTAAACATCCCTTTCAATCACATTTCCAGTTACTTAGGGAAAAATGACAGTATGGAATACTTTTTGTGGAAGCAAAGCAAGTAATGAGGTGGTAATTAAAGTAAGGGTCTAATAAAGTCTAAAACCACTGACTTGCCTTCAGGAGACTGTCCCTGCCATTTGGGACTGTAAAATATCTCTCTTTCAACCTAGGTCCTGCTGTTCAGAACTTGCCACCAGTGTGTGCTGGTTTCCTGAAATGCAAGTCCATGTTTGCAAGGCTCATGATAAATCCAACATCATTTCCATTACTGACTTCCTTCAGGTGACTCCAACTCTCCATAGTTCTAAATGTTAAATATTCCACATTCAAGTATTTACTATGGTTAATACATGCACATGAGCTGCCTCCATCTGGAAATGTTTGCAGTATCAAAACCCTCTCTGCCATGCAACTCATGCATGAGATTTCCCTCTTGTACCCCAAACACTAAAATTTTACCCATGAAATTACCAGTTCACATACCACTTTACATTACAGAACAACACTTATGGGTGGTCAAATATTTAATCATCTCTTGGTAACAAGGATGTAACAAGCCACAGAAAAAAAATAAACATTTAAAATGAATTTTCATTTTATCCTCTAGGAAACTACACAGTACTTGCCTAGAACACAGCAATCACTGATGGAGAAAGACAGAAATTAACATTTGTACTATTGTTTTTCCTAGAGCCCCATTTTCAATCAAAAAATGAAATAAAACTATTAAAAATTCTTCAGTCTGTTGGCAACTGTATGATCTAATGCAAAAGGAAGAAAGCACTTCTGAGCTCTCATATTCATTTATTAAATCATATTACTCAAAAAATGCTACATTCCAACAAATTATTAACATAAAACTCCCTTTGGGTGGAAACTTTTGCCTTTTGAAGAAATATGTTTAAAAAGAATACTGCAGAAAAAGAGAGAAAGAAATCTGAATCATAGCAAACATTTATTCCTGAAGTAAAAAAAATCTTACTTACAAATATAGCCACAATTTTTACCTTTCTTTACAAGAAAACAAGTGAAGATCTACTATTTTTCTATTAATTGTGTACACACCTGTGGGTCTTCCAGTTTTGCAGAAAAAGTAGTACATAACTATTATTTATCAATAAATAAATACTAAGTTTTGACCAAAATTATTTTGGGGAGCTCAAAGATGCTACACAGCAAAAAACCCCACGGGCAGCAGGATGTCTTCTGCTGAGCGAGTTCCACTAACTCCAAACCAACTGAAGTGGGGCAAGCAAGAAACACAGAGTAAGATCTCATCCTTGCTGCCAGTGTCCATGTCTGTAACTTCATCTTGAGACAGAAAAAAGAACTCAATATTTTAGCTGAGGTCAGATAAATATATTTGTGTGGCTGCACCATACCCAGGCTCACCCAGGTACCCAGAGAGCAGCAGATCAGCACAGGCACAGAACTCCTATGATGTAAGCAACTCAACATCTCAAGCAGGTTTTGCAAGCTTTGATGGAGTTTATGGTGTAAAAACTATGCTGCTAGCAAAACCTAAGCTTAAGTGGCTTAAAATTGCCATGAGCTGTGACACCTGCCTCACAGACATAGCTGCAGGCTGTGGTTCAGCTTTCAGCCACAGTCCTGAGTAAACTCAGCATCATCCCTCCCTGGCTCCTGCTACTCACTTCCCCTGTCTCATCCTCCCAACCCTGAGATGATCTGCTGACAGCCATTTGTAACCACATCAGGAACCCCCAGTAGATGAAAAATAGTCCAGGAAGGAGGAAAAAAAAAAAAAGGAAAAAAGGTCAACAATAAAGTTTGTTTTTAAGCTGGATCCCAGCCCAGTTCACTGACCACTGTCACAAATGTGCCACCCTAAAACTGCTAAAGTTTGTGTGAAAAAAGTAGACACAAAAACATTAACAAGTTGTTCAAATTTAAGTCACTTGGACAACTTACATGATCATTAAAGAAAATTTTGAGCAAGTGTCTGAGACTGTTGCTCCTGTGCTGCAGCCTATGCCAACAGACAAGAGGAACTACAAAAGCAGCACCTGCACAGTGCAACAGTGTCTCAATGCAGCCAAATAAACACGAAGCCTTAGAGTACCTGCTGCTCTGAGGGCATCAAGAGGTAAGATCTGAGCCAGCAGATCCACCTGCAACACTGACTAAACAGACTAAAAGCTCAGACAGAAACAAAGTACAATTTCACAACCTCAAAGGATGAAAGAAATACTTGAGATGAGGAGCATCCAAATAGACCTGAGAAGACAGGTTATGAGCTTAACCTACATAATGGAGATCTGCAAAGATACTGAAGACCATTCCCAAATGGTACCCTGGTCACTGCATCTACTCACAGCCTCTGCAGACAGCTGTAAGAGCAGCACAATTCAGTAAAACTTAAATTTTGTACATATAATCTCATCTACACATTTCAGTTACCAACGAGGTTGAACACACACAGGCTTGCCCTCTCTAGAATAAAGGCAATGCTCTTTAAACTCTTTTGTCAAGTCTCCTCCAATTACCATTAAAAAACCTACTGAAGATCTGTAAATTTATTTCACACCTCTTGGCACTATATAAACTTGTGGGTATTTAACTCATACTAATAAGAACATGGACAAATATTGACTAAAAAGTAAAAGTGATGATCAATTAACACTGAAGGAACAATAAGTATTCCACAAAAAGCTTCCAGATCATGACTGAATTAGGGCTTTTACTTGAATGCAGAACCTAACAAAACATTACTGGAACCAGTGGACAGGGTGGAGCGTATGTCATCACAATTTCCAAAAAGGTAATTGTCCAGGTACCTTTTAAAAAGGAATAGGGCAAATAAAGCTTCACACAGGTTCTTTTCAAAAGAAGCACATTAAACCAAGCTTTAGACACTGTTCTCTTTTCTCAAACAGTTATTGTGCAAAATGAAGTCCTGCTGCACTGGTGGCTCATACCCAGGCATTCTCTGGATTCTGTGAACTTGGACATAGTTTGGAAAAAGTGCAAACCATGGGAGACACTGCACTGCACTGGAAAGCACATATGAGTCTCATCTGTGAGTCTGCAGGCAGGCACTTCCTGATTTCCAGTGGCCCCTGCAGCAGCATCAAGTGAACAAGGCCCTACTCTGCTTCACTGCTCCTTTTCAGACTGCAGGAACAGCTCTAAATCTGCCAAGCTGCTGATTTCATAGCACAGATATTACTTGAAAAAGACAAACAGAAGCAGTCAGCTGCCAAGTAAATCATGTAAGAAGAGGAAACAATTTAAAAGAGTGTAAGCTTAGGAGTCTGTGATTTGTTTCTCCATAACCCACTTACAAGTTTTTTAACTGTCAAAAAACTTTAAGTACCCAGAATCTTGAAAATCATTCAGAAATTAAAGATTTTACAGCTCTACCATTTAAATTCATAAAAATTAAGAATATGTCATAATGCACAATGGCCAACGAGTTACAGTAAGAGCTGCACTCAATCTAATTGTGCTTTGCTGTCATGGTGAGTGACAGGAGAGTCACTTCCTTGTCCTAATTTTTCTACAAGGAAAACAAAAAAGTGTGTTTGTCAGTGCAATAAAAAAAAAATCATATTGCTATCTAATACTGGAATCCTTTAGATTCTCCATGACTGTGCCTGCACTCTGCAAATGTCTCTTGGGTCTAATTGGCTCTGTAATGTCTCCCATTACACATATTGTCATTGCATTGCTCAGAAACTACAGAACATATCATCCCACTGTAAATTCACTGTCTACACAAGTCTTTCCAAATCATACACATATGACTTGTCAACTTCCCATCAGTTTGTAATCCCAACCCAGTTGATTGCAGGAATAAATGTATATCAAATATTATGTTTAAACGTAGGCCCTATAGCATGAGAAACCTCCTATTTAAATATTCATTTTATAATTCCTGTACTAACTTGCAATAGATTTACTGCAGTATTTTCAGCTAACATGTATTGCTTTTACAAGTAATCCATGACACATACATTATACTCTTCTTAGAGAAATATTGAAAACTTTACGCAGGCATTGTGCTTCCAATGATGGTCTTTATCATGAAAATTACTAGATATTCTTCTATAATTTATCCCCAAGATACACATTCTAAGTCATGTTTTTATACAAAGTGCCTTTAGTAGGAGCACTGAAAATTGCTTTTAACAGTTTGGTCTTACTATCACCACAAATTAACAAGATGAAATCTGTCCAACAGGCAAGCAGTCCTAAACAAGAATTAAAATTACTTTTCACCAGGGGTCCTAAACCTAGAAGTTAGAGCCTTCATCAGATTAAAGACAGAAAGCCATGGACATCCTTTTCTTTCAGTATTTTTAAGCAGGAAGGAAGCCCCAGTTCACAAGTTCTCCAGGGCAGCTCTTTAGCACTTAAAAGCTCAAACCCATAGCTGAACCAGGGTTGTACAATGGCAAATCAAATATTATCTTCAAACTGTAGATAGGAACTGCTGTATTCCACAATTTCACTAAAAGTTGCCTTCATATTAATGGGAATAAATAGGTTTCCTTGCACTTAATCAAGCGTCACTGGGACAGCGCAACATCCCAGTAATTAAAAGAAATGTATTTGCCTGCCACTATATAGAGATATCGTTCTGGCTAAGTAGCTTTACTATTTTCTATGATCCTCACACTACAATTACTAGCTTACTGAAGTACTGGGTAACTAATTCTCCTTCATCTCTGTGGTGAGAGGTGAGACAAAACAGGAGCCTTCAACTTCAGCGATTCTGTGGGAAAAATACGGATCTCTGAGAAGAGGCAGCTGAAATGAAAATACCTCCTCCATCTTAAAATACAATATTTTTATAACTGAAAATACCGTTGTAATCCAATTATATATATTCATTGCATAGAGGGAAAGTCTACTATATCTTCATCACGACACTCCATTGTAACCAAGATATGTAGTTCTTTAGTATAATTCCATATTGAAGCTGAAGTGTTCCATTTTTTTCAGCCAATTTGCAGAAATTATGTAAAGTTTCCCTATGATAAAATATAACTTTGGTACATCAGCCTAACAGAGGCTTAATTAATGGTCTCCTGGGCCTCTTTTCCACTGGAGCAGATCTGTTTAAGGAGAGTCTTAAACTTGCTTACAGAGAGGTCTTACCATGAACTGGGAATAATTCTCTGTGGCTATGGCAGACGTGCGCTTACACATTAGGCCTGACACTAATGCACCAGAGAAATTATTCTTCACCAGATTCCACCACCCTGAAAATTAACCAAAGGAGCCCAAGTAGGTGAGCTCCTATCACCAATTCTTGGCGTGATGGGTTCCAATCCGTGCAGGGCAGATGATGAAGAGGATTCTGCAAGACCCTCTTATTGTTCATCCACATCAACGGAGTGTTGGCTACACAGGTGTTTTAGTAATGATCTAACAGGTATTCAAAAGTATTTGTGTGTACAATATTCCAGACAAAGCACATTTTTATACCACATAGGTGTTACTCACTCTTTCTCAACTAAACCAGCATGTGACAAAATACAGGCGGGAGATAAAATCCTTCCATTATAACTGAGGAACTCTAATGTGCATCTTACCATCTGCTTAAAAAAATTTTAATCACATGAGCAGAAAAAGTTTAAGGTCTGTAGACTGTATTTGTGTCAACAACACCCTGCACATGACCACAAGTTATTTCCAGTGACTCCTGCACCCACACAAAGCTCCCTGCGAGGCTGGAATCTACAAGCCCCAAATCGCACTCCTTAGGTTTTCGGGACCCACTTGAGTTAGATCGTGAGTGTAATCTACACGAAAAAGTATCCTGAGTTTTGTGCTATGGTCTCAGGTGGAACCAGCTAATGAACTCTTGGGAATAATTTCTGCAGAAAAATTTGGTTCTTTAAAACCCATTTCGAATATAACCAATAATTCCTAAGGCAGATCATGAATAACTAAGTTTTGATACACGGCCTTTCCAGGCTGGCCCAGGAGCACGCTGGCCTCGGGCATGACGCAGGTCACAGACACGGCCGGGCAGTTTGGCAGGCGGGATAGTCCCGGAGGCCGGGAAAATCACGGAGAGGATAAAAACACGCGTTCATGGGCGCGCTGCTAAACCACGGCAGGCGGCGGGGCGGCGGCGGGGCAGGGGCGCGGGCAGGGCCTTCCCTCCGGCGCCTCCCGACCTCGCTCCCCGCGGCGTCCCGGGGGTTGTGTCTCGAGGGTTGTGTCCCGGGGGTTGTGTCCCCAGGGCTCTGTCCCCAGGGCTGTGACCCCGGCCCGGGGGTCCCCGGGGGTCCCCGGTGCCCCGGCCCGCCTCGCCCGCCGCCCGTGACGTCACGCGGCCACGTGCCGCCCCCCGCCCCGGCCCCCCGGGCCCGGCCCGCGCCCCGGCCCGGCCCCGGAGCCCCCTTTACCTTCTCGTGCTCCCGCCGGAGCCGCTCCACCAGCGCGGGGCTCAGCGCCGAGGCGCCGCCGCCAACGCCGGAGGCCTCCATGCGGGCCGGGCCGGGCCGGGCCGCGCCGGCGGTCTCCGGGAGAGCGGGGAAAGGGAGGGGAGGGAAAGCGGCCGGTCTGGGCCGATCTCCTCAGCAGGGCGAATGAGTCCTATAGAAATGTTTGTGCAGGGCGAAGCGCCGGCTCCAGAGCCTCATCCACGCGGGGGCCTCCTCCGCCTGGGCCCGGGGCGCCGCCGCTGCCGGGGGAAGGAGCATCTCAGCGCCGCATTCTGGGCCGCGCCGCCGCCGCCGCCGCCGCCTGGGCCCGGCTCCCGCTGCGCCGGGCAGAGCCGGCCCGGGGTGCCGGCGCTGCGTCCGCCCGCCCGCCTGCTGCACTCTGGGTACGCGGCCCGGCCCGCGGGAGGCTCCGGCTGCGAGCCGCGAGAGGCGGGCGCTCCACACCCCCTGCCCGGCCCGGCCCCCGCGCCGGGCTCCGGCACCCGCGGGCCGCCCGGGGCTCCCGCCGCGCGCTGCTCGGAGCGCGGGGCCCGGCCGCCGGGGCCGCGGCGCCAGCAGGGCGCCCGGGTGGGCCCGCACTAATCCCGGGTCCGCAGGGACAGCGCGGGGTGCCCTGTGTAACTGCGAGGGGCTGTCGCGGTACTGCCCTCGGGGTGCCGGCTCTGCACTGTGTGCGCTGGCAGGGCGGCTGGCGGTGAGCACTTACAGAATCATAGAAAGGACTTTAAAGAGAGAATAAAATCATCACGATTAGAAGAGACCTTCAGGATCATCCAGTCCAACCATCTGCTCAGCGCTACCCCTGTAACTCCCACATTGCCTAGCACTTGTGCCAGACACCTCTTAAACACCTCTAGGGATGGTGACTCCATCACATCCCTGGGCAGCCCATTCCAATGTCTGACACCCAGAGAGTGAAAAAACTTCTTTACACCTCTAATCCAAATCCCTGCATCCCCCCTGCCATGAGCAAGGACTCCTTCTGCTAGAGCAGGCTCCTCCAAGCCCCATCCAACCTGGCCTTGAACACTTATGGGGCATTCACAACCTCTATGGGCAGCCTGCGCCAAGGCCTCACTACCCTCACATGAAAAAATTTCTTCCCAATAGCTAACCTAAATTTCCCCTCTTTCAATTTTTACTCATTACACCTTGTTCTTTTTCTACAGTGGGCTGCCATGACTTGGCAGATTGCAAAATATTAATTAAAATCACTTAGAGTAGCACTCAGACTTGCCTATGTGGAAAACTCACTGTATGGGAAGCAAGTGGTGTACAGCCACCCTTGGAATACCACAGGTAATTTATGTGAACTCACTAGCCAGCTCTGTGAATGCCATTAGACACCTCTGGCATAACACAGTGCTGGATGAGAGCCACGCTTTAACAGCATGCTGGATCACAGCACTGCACGAGGCCTGAGCAGCTTCTCCCGGTGCTTGATGCCACCCTCGCAGGTGTATTTGTGTCTGTACACTCCAAGCACCACAGAGGCAGGTTCAGTCACAGACCTTGCATTTAGGGCTGAACCTTTCCCTTGAGTGAATGAGATTTTGTGTTGTTTTATGTTTGCTGGTAGAGTTGAGGGGCTCATATTATCTCCCCCACAGGGGTAGGTCTGTCATAAGATGAAGGTAAAAAGGGGCATGATGCCTACATTTAGATCAAGGCATTCCTTCTCTTGCCAAAGAATCAACACTTTCTTTCCAGGAGCAGAACTAACCCTGTACACACCACAAAACAACTGTTTGTGTTATACACAGGACACAGTATTTGCTGTGCACTTTTGTAAATGCATGTTCTCTTCCCCCTTGAAGAGTTTATTAAAGCTCTACAGATGAGGAATTTAGAAACAATTTTCAAAGCATGGTTACTCAAGCTGGAAGTTAGCTTTTAGCCAGAGTTTAATACAGCTTCCAATATTGCAAATAAAAATTTGCAACTGCAGCTGGGTAGTTTGGTTTTTGAAATAACTGCATCCATAATCTTCAAGAATAATTGAAAGTTAGCTAAAATCTCTGGCACATATTTGTCACTAAGGGAAGGATCCTTTAAACAGACAAGAGACATCTCTATATCATCGTCAGAAAATGACTCACCAGCAAAAGGAAAGGACAGTGAAAGGATATCCCAAGTTTAAACAGGTTATATGAATCTTGCAGTCCTTCTAAATGCCCATTGTAGGTAATTCCCTTTAAGTCTGCTCAGAACCTCTTCGGAACTTCACTTTAGGGCTTGCAGAGGAGATACTACAAATACGGGTCATTTTCAAGTGTTCTGGTTGATATCATTTCCTCTCAACTAGATCAGAAGATAAAACAGATGTACAATATAAAGATACAATATCTTATTTGAGAATTTAATTTTTTGCCTGACATAAAAAACCCTTAAGTAACAAGAGGAGCCATAAAGTAGGAATTCTGTATCAAAAGACACTAGTTTTTAAATAGAATATAAAGACATACAATCATTTCTCTTGGTTCCTCTTCCAAAGACTTCACCATTTCCTGTGCTTTGAATGCACCATTGAGTCACTGAATGTGTTGGGTTGAAGGCCTCTGACAGTTCCAAAGTGAGAGGCTACAGCATTATCAGAGCAATGATTGCTTGCGTTTGGTTGTACTGATGATAGTATGGAATAGTTTATGGCATCCTTTTGTACATTTTGTTTTTCATCTGCCAATGAAGAAATGTTCTAATAGTGACAAACAGATGGGATACAGCATTTGCCAAAGATGAGCATGAAGCCTTTCTCACATTCTTTTGCACTTATAACCTGTACAAAACCACTGTCACCAGTGAAACTCTATAGATTATAAAATAAATCAATTTGAAACTTGGCATTCTAAGCTGCAGCTTTTTGTTTACTTGTTTACATTAAATCTTTAGATGCCCTACCAGATGATTTTCATAAAACCTTGGAGAAAACTCTGGAGGACTCTCTGTAATTAAGTGAGGGAAAGGCAAATAAGCAAAGCTTACATGTTCTTTTCCAAGTGTCTGGCTTTGTGCTCAGCAGACATGCCCATACTGGAGCTGAAGACAGGGCTGCTGGCAGAGCTTCTTCCAAACCCCAAGCTGGTCAGATTGGATGAACTTTTAGAATGAGAAATCAGTGTCATGTTTTCAGTTTTGATGTGAACAGGTCATCTGTAGCTGTGAGAGCAGTGGAAGCAAACTCTTGGAGAGGTCAAGTTAAGTTTGCAGCAGAAAACCTCACACCAGGGCTCTGGCTTAAAGGCATTCTCCTTTGGCAAAGAAGTCTGTGCCTTCTGCCCTACTTATTCAAAGTCATTCGCCAGCACTCTGCAAAGACAGCAGTCACAAGGGAAGAGGAAACCAAGGGAAGGACAAAAAGAAGGAGGCATGGGAGAAGATGCCCCAGCCAGTCTTTCTGCAGAGCGAAACAAAGCTGAATCCATTACCCCTCTGTTTTACAAAACCAGAGCCTTAGATCTAAAAACATGGATTGCAGCAAAAAGTCGTGGATGAAGACAAGAGGGTTAAGAATCTTGGAGATCACACATGCGTGCAAATACATGCTGAGCTGTGCTAAGAACAACTGTTGTGTGGGGATTGGCTGGAAACTGCATACAGGGGAAAAGCAACAAGAAGGAGCTCATCATTATAAAGTGAAATAAAAACTTATCCTGAGACAGAGCTCCCATGAGAGGAATGCATCTTTGGAAAACAAGATGTGACCCACGTGGTCAGAGATGTGACCACCTCTGTTGCTAGCACATGGGGACAGTGTGAGAACAGGAACAGTGAATTAAGTCCCCAGGCCATGAGCAGGCTCCCTGATCTGCTGAAGGGAAATTTCATACTCGGTCTTCTGTCATGAAAAGCACGTGCTAGAACTGTTGGGGAAAAAAAAAAACAAACCCAAACTAGTATCTTTTTTTTAGAGCTAACTCATAATCAAAATGCCACAAGACCAAGTCCATCTTAGGACTGTATATATAATTCTGGCTGCAACACCCACACTGCATGCTTATTATGAACTTTTAGTGATTTTTAAATTCCTGTGAAAGATTAAAAGCCTTTCCTTGTTGCTGTGATTTGCCAGGAGGATAAGTGCCCCAGCAAATATTTAAGAATAACTGTCTCCACTCTGCCAGCAATAATTGAATATTTTTTCTATCCAAGAGTTTTAGTCTGAACAAAACCACTATTAACTTTTCTAATGATTGTTCTTTATGTTGCAGATAAGTCCTTTTGGGAATTGCTGTAGAAAAAATGGCCATGAGTCCCCCTCCTTTGGTAAATCAGGAAGGCAACCCAGTTCCACTGGAGGTACTTAGAGGAGTTTGCAGAACCACGGACAAAGCCTGCACCTCCCTCAGTTTAATCAGCCTGAAACAGCCAGTGGTTTTTGTTCAGATAATGACAATCGAGTCAAACTACTAGACACCTTTCATTGTCCAGATATAGAACAAGTAAGGTTTTTATATGGTTGTTCTGAAACATCATGGTACTGACATTAGCATGTTCCTCTCTCCTGTCTTTTCTCATTAGAGAAAGGTGAGAGGCTTCAGGGATGACAACAGCATGCTACTCTTTTTTTGGTTACATACTTAAATACCATAACTTATGTTTGAAATGTAAGTTATGAGGCACTAGGTGACAGCTAAATATTTATGTGCTCTGTGTCACCAACTTAGCCTCACCCTTGCTATCCATCCATACAACTATCCCATGTTTAACATGGTATCTGAGAACAATAAAACTGATGTTCCCTTAGGTTCAGTTTTTGAACAGGGTTAAGTATTAAGTAGGTTGATGTACATTTGTCTCTGCAGGGAGAACAAGGGGCATGATTTTCTGGTTAAAGCTACTGAATTTTAAAGTCCATCAATACAGTGTGTTTTGTTTCCACATTGGCAATGATGAAGGGGAGTCTGGATCTGTGTATTGGATTCAGTCAGGATACAGAAAATTGTCAGAAATAGCCCATACCTATGCAGACACACACATTACCACACACATCTAGGAACAGCTAGTTAAAAAAAAAAAAAAGCTGGAACAAACTGTAAGCTGTCTGGTGAGACCATCTGTAGAAATTTCATTTTTCCTGATAAAAAAGGCATCTTTGTAAAATATGCATAAGGCAGGATAACCAACTATTTTAGTGTGCACTATGGTTTAACCTTATTATGTGTTTGCTAATAATAACAACTTGTTTTCATGTTGCTGTCACACAGTAAAGTTCTGGGCCCCTTGCAGCGACACAGCTGACCGTAGTCTAGCTGCTATTCTGTGACTACTGTCATGCTTGGTTTGGTACATGAAATTTGGATGCTTTATTTGTATGCTTTGTAGTTGCTTCTGCCATCTTTGATTAGTATCACCTGGAAATCCCTGCTTTTCTGCATGTAGTCACACCCAAGAGGAAAGCCTGACTCGGAAAAGATTAGTGTCACTTTGCTTTTTCCCCTCATCTTTTCCCTGTAAAGGAGGAGAGCTTTCTGATCATGGCAGTATATCAGTAAAGATAGCCTAGATACCAAATACCTTAAGGGCCTCCATCTCCTCTCATATGTCCCAGAATTGCAGCTGAAATAACTCTGTTGACTTCAGTGGTGATTTATACCTGGATTAGTGAAGGGAGAATCAAGTTCTGAGGTTTGTATGACGGATACTGTGAAATTTATTCTTTTAGCTTTTTAAACAGACAGTACCAAAGGCACAGTCCCATTAACAAGAAGATTGTGGCATTAAGGATGTCTGTTTTTCTCACAAGCTATTTATTCCCTTGTACTAATGTGCTGGTGAGGGTAGCAGCATGAGAGCAGCCCTTGTACAGATTCAAGGGGCAGATTTAGAGGTCTCCCACACCACAAATGCACAACTTCTTTTCTGATGTTTGGGTCACTAACTCTCTTCAATACAACAACTGTCAAACAAGCACACACAAACTAAAGCTGGTAGCACCAAGTTTGTGTGAAAGGAAAGCACTTCACTTTTGCAAGCTAAAGCCTTGGCCCATGACATTGTGTTTAATACAGGTCTTGCATCAGGTCCAGCTGGGCCAGAGCCAGAGAGAATTCTCAACCAGAAGTGGCCTTGTTAAATACCCTTTACTGGGTATGTTTTTCTGCCCATTATTGATCCAGGGCAGGTTATACACCATTATTTTTTGCTGTAGCACAGGCAGCCAGTTTGATTCTGTTAACGTCTCAGAAATTTCTTCCTCTGGTTACAGTTTGTAGGAGGGGTACCTGCTAAGTGGGCATTCCCACTGCCCTCTTTCCAAGTGATTAAGGGGCATTTCTCCAAGTAATTGGGTTCTTGTCTCTACAATGCAGAAAGCCAGCACGGAAGCCCTAAACTACTTCTCAGATTTTTTACTTGAGTTTCTGTGACTGAAGTAAAGCTTGTAACTACAAAGGTTGGGTTTATCATTACTTTCAATTAATAACTTTGTCTATCCTTTTAATTGTAATTTCTTATTCACTTCAGGGAACTATTTACATATATTTACATATATTTATTTATACACTTTAACAAATGTACTCATATTAAAACAGGGCATTTCTCTGACAAGCTTAAACCTGTTTCCCTATCATTCAACTTCTCTTTCATTTCACCTTTTGTTTTGTTTCTTGGAATTTTTTCTACTTTAAAACACTGCATTTTGTTGCTAAATGCACCCTTGGTTTCCAGATATCCTTCCAATCTTGTTTAATTCTTCTCAGTAAAATCAAAAATTATATTGGGCATTACACTGATTTTTAACAAAACAGCTGGGATGGGAATATGACAAACCAAAGGAAGCCAGAAACCACAGTCCTCTACTTCTGCTGCTACAAACCAAAAGCATATTACAATTTATTCCTACAATTCATTCCTGCAAGTCCTTTCTTAAGCATATAATCCCAACTAAGGGCACAGTCCTTGTGGCTTCAGGGAAAGTAACTTCATGATCCAGAACTCTCCTCAAGAGAGAAAAAATTCTTCAATTTACCTAAAAAGGAGTTTCTCTAGAAGCTGTAGACTGAGGAGAGTCGGAGCATGACTGGAACTCTTTTTTGCATAACCAGATCAAATCTGGCTTTGGTAATAGTGAGAAATTGTTACCATCTGAATTCTAATCCATGGCATATGCAATCAGGGCTGGGTGGTCTCATTATAACTTCTAGGAGAGCAAGCCTCATCTCATAAACCACCACTGCAGGTGGCACTTCAAATGGAGGTCTGCAGGCTCAGCGGTGTAACTCTACTTCTTGTTGAGCTCACAGAGCATTTTTAGCAAAGGAAATGCAACAAAGTCAGTTGTCTTCATATTTTCCAACCCCTGAAGATTTCCACAAGATGTTTATGATCATTATTTAGGGAAAGAAAAAAGAATAAAAGACTTGAAGTACATATTTTCTGTGGAGTGATGTAAAGTACAAATATTTAAGCAAACATCAGTAAGATGACCCCAACACTTAAGGCAAGCAACAGTGAGCCCCAAAGAGGGGAATGCTTCCAAATGATGCAGTCTGTATTTTCAGGACACATATAGAAATAATACCGATTTTATAAAACACAGCAAATTAGATTTATTAGACTCCTATGCTAAAGACAAGTGGGTTTTTCCATATCCATTGGCATATCAAATGTAATTGCCCTCATTGAGAGGAGAGACATTCAAAGTGTTTTAATAATCTGAACTCGGCTCCATATCAATTTACATGAAGAGCCTTAACTGGTGTCTGTTTACTGGCATTTATTGGGCTTCATTGCAAGGAAGGTCCTGCCTGCCCATCTCACCTCATATCTGTTTTCATCTCCATACAGACCTGGCCCATTCTGCCAGAGCAACAGCTAGCAGACATCCTTGAGTGGCATCCCTGTGGTTTAAAACTTGCATGGAAAATTATAGCTGGCCCATAAGCAAGTCCAAAACATCATCACCCATGGTGGCAGAACTGGAAGGGCAGCACTTCTGAACACCCCCTCAACAAGAGGGTGGCAGCTCAGAGAAAAGGAGATGCAGCAGTATCTGCCATTCTTGGGAACAAAGATGTTAGGGCTGCATGTCTATGAAGAGCCCTGCACTTTGGGCCAGACATGTTTTCTCTTGGCTAAAAACCAAGTTTTTGACATGACACAGCCTTGATAGGGAAGTTGCTGCTAAGTCACAAAAGTGATGCTGGTGAACCGAAGACATTATTGTAGCTCAGTTAAGAGCAGATACTACTTTTATATTTGATTTCAATATATTTTGAATTTATTTGTTTTCAAAAGCATCTAGCATTTAGGAGACATGCATATATATATATAATAAATCAAAATAAGTGAGGGAGTGACAGCATAAAGAACTGAAGACTTTGAATAATATGTTTCATTTTAAAATTACAAGAGCATAAATGCAGAAAGTCTTAGAGGCCTCCATCCAACAAAGCACTTACATGTATACTTAATTTTAAGTCTCCCTACAGTCACGCTTTGCTGAATTGAGGCATAATAATGGTAAACTTATAGGCCAAATTGTGGACTGAATTCAGTAGATGCAGATGTCTTTAAAAGGAAACAATATGTGCATGTAGAAAGCACATCTCTAGACACGCATGCCTGATCACTTGCATTCATGTTCAGAAACTGTCAAATGCAGGAACATTTGTTTCCCCTGATTTAAAATACTTGCCTTGTTTGACACAGAGCCACTTTGCCAGCAGAAAAAAAATGATCTCTACCCAGAAGACCTTACAGTCTAAAATTTGGACAGATGAATAGCAGGTAAAATATAGAAAAGGGTGAGAATGGAAGAGAGCTGAAGTAATAGTCTCAGATGGTTATTCATTATAGACATGTGCATTCCATGGTTGCCAAGTTATAAGTTTTAAATATAGAAGTTTACTTTTATGTACAAGTAATAATTATTAACAGAACACAAATCTTCGGGGGCTCTACAGATCATTTTGACAATCCAGAGTGAATGGGAGTTTTGCCACTAATTTCAATAGACTCAAGCTTTTATTCTGAGACTGTTTTAACCCATATGTCCCCAAAAGAGAGCACACAGAAACCTTTACAGCCCAACCAGCTCTGCTCTGACCTACAGAGCCTGGCAACTGGAGTGCAAACATCTGGCAACTCCCAGCTCTCAGAAAGAGGAAGTGTCATTCATCACACATCTGTAATAAACAGCAGCATGCCAAGCAGCAACAAACTTTCTCCAGCCTTTCTTTACAGCCAAGCCTCCCAATTAACCTCCTGTCATCCAGAGGTCAAGTAGGAGACCCTCACAGAAGAAGATTTGCTCCACAACACCTCAACCTGCAATTCTGCCACTCTTTTCTGAGATGAAAGGGGAATGACACAGTGTAGAACTGCTGGGGAGGAATGGTCTGTTAACATGTCCATGCTCACAGGTCCCACCCCTCCTGCAATCCTGGGAGCTCCTAATGCCTCATACCCCCAGCTCACATAGGAAAAGGGACTTGAAACTGTCAGGCAGTAGCTTTCACTATTAACTTTCAGTTTTTAAACAGCTGAGACTTAGAGGCTTTGAGGAAATCTGGGTCCGATTTTTATTTTTAGATAAACTGCCAGGGAAATAAATCACACAATAATGATTTTCAGTAATTTTTATAGGAGAGCTGACAACTCACTGTGGTGACTCAGTATTTGCAGAGTACTCTACAATATTGTGTAAGCACTTTAATTTCATCCATGATTGAATTAATTCAAAGGGTCTGGGCTTTGTTCCTTGAACACTTCGAAGGTGTTTCAGCATGAGGTAGGAAGAAGGTAGGAAAGGACAAACTTTGTCCATGTAGTTGCAGTAGACAGTTTCAGGAATCATGCAAAGTCATATGGAATTAACATTTCTTCTACTATATCGGAACTTCCACCTTGCCTAAGAGAAATAAAATTCAGTTATTACAGAGATAGATGTTAACCTTAATAAAGTCACTGGTAAGGTTGGAGTAATACAGGGGTTGGCCATGCTCTTGCCATGTTTCAGTCAATCTACTGGGGAGGAAAGCTTTCCAGAAAGATAATTCTGATAAGCAAAATAGCTTTGTGGTAATAGCAAAGAAAACCCCCTAAAAATTGGGGATTTTTTTTTTTCTTTGCAAGTTTGGTTTTGTTCCTTTTTTTTTTTTTAGGGTTTTTTTGTGTGGGTATTTTTAAACTTCTCTCAGAAAAAAAAACCCAAAAACTGACACCCCTCTAAACTGAAGCACAGGCTCCTTGGGCTCTGAGTAAAGAAACTGGCATTAGTTCAGTGACTTCAACCCGGCTCCACGCTGTCTGAAAGGTCCTTTCACAGGGAAGTTAATGCAATATCTTGGCCTGAATTACCTCCTTTTTATCACTACCTCCATGCTATTTAGATATAGATTTTTTAGTTAAATGTACTTGTTAAATTTTAATGTTCTTTTGAAACACTGATGAATTCAAATACCACTATATGCAGCTTGCTGGGTCCAAAGAGTCACACAGTGGGAATGAAGCTGTACTCAAGCCATGCTGAAGTAGTTTAGCTGGAGCAGAGGATTTTTGGTTTTTTTCTCTGGAGGCATGATGCAATAACCACCCAGCTGATAAGCTTTAACGAATTTGCAGTTTCCTATTTTTTCTTATAAAACACTACAGTAAGCTATGTTTGGAGTGAGTCTTTCCCCAGATTCCATACACTGTGAACTGATTTTCCCCCTGCCACATGCTCAGCACCCCCAGACACTCAGCTGTCTGTGTGAGACAGGCATGCCCTTGTCCAAGGGGTTGCACAGACAGTCACTGTCCCCTGGGCACGGGCCAGGCTGAAGGCAGCCAGGGCCAAGTGCACACAGCTGTGGTGCATTTGGAGTATTGTACAAACTCAGACTTTGGAGAGAACTAACTCTTCATGTAGCAATAGGAGCAACCAGATATTATGTGAATGAGAGGAAATAAATACTGGATTCTTTACTTGCAAATGTTCTTTTGTTTGGGATGACAGTTTGTTTTGCAACTGAAATGTGGGAAAAAACAAGGCACCAGTAATTTCCTGTTGCACTCACAAGACAACACCAAATATCTCTTGAAGGTCAATTATGATGGACAAGGAAATATAATGGCTAGGTCTGGTTATGTCAAGGCAAGACAGGAATATTAGATCAGCTACCCCAGGTTGCATAGCAAAAGCTCCTAGACCACCAAAATAGGTTTGCATTAAGTTTAATGCTTTAGACTTCGATAAACAGCTTCTACATAACTAAATGATATTCAGAGACACCTTAGTCTGAAGACCACCAAGACAGGCAGAACCCATCATGAAACCCAGCAGAGTTCCAGCAGGCACTTTGAAAGAGCAGCTTTATTTCCAATTTCTATTTCAGTTTGCAGACATTGGTTGTTCTGACACATTTCCGTGCTAGCTGAAAAAGCTCCCTGGTACCCTGTATTTTCTTCTCATGAAGGTGCTTATACATTATAATTGAGTCACTTCTCAATCTTCTTTTTATAATGAAAGATAGACTAAAACAGCCTGCGGCCTTTAGAGCATAGGCAGCTTTCCAGAAGAGTTTATGAAGGAGTAGAGGAAGTCTTAATTTCCCTATTTACAATACAGTATCAGTCATCTCCCTTTTCAAACTTGCCAGAAGCTTTTGATTCCTTTTGGGAAAAGCTGTATACTCACATTAAAAAACACATAAGCATGTATCAGCTCAGATAGCCCTTGGTCCCCCAGCCTGTTTCTGTGGACACGAGCACCATTTATGACAAATCAATTTGGACTCGCGTGGCAGGTAAAAATGTAAATTTTTTTTCTAAAGACAAAGCTCCAGTGCTACTTTTAACAGCAGCTTTTATATCACTGAAGTATTTTATTTTCAAAGAAGTAGATTTCAACTAATCTTACACTGATTTGAGAAAACGCTTTGCAGATCCCAGATTGTTTGCAAGGGCTGGCCATTGATTGCTGCCAGCACAGTCATGGATGGAAAGGGGCCGCTTCCCTCCCAGCACCTTCTGGAGGGCCTGCCCAGACCTCTGACACACAGCTATTTTCTGAACACAAGAACCAGCATGCTTTGGTTGGTTTCTAGCATAAGCACCTGTGTACAATCTCATTATTAAAGAAGGAGTCAGTGTGGAAAAGTGAGTTTCACCTCTGGTGGCCCATGTGGCATCCCCCACGAGCTGTGCCTCAGCCACCCCTCTGGGAGCTCAGGGTGGCACAGACCTGCTCACAGCCAGGTGTGTGCCAGGTGGCCCCTCCACAGCAACCTGCTCCTGTGATGGCTCCACAAATCCATCCCTGCCCTTGCTGGTGCCCAGTGGTGGCCCAGCCCCTGGAGCTATAGCCAACAGCTCCCTGTGAGAGTCTTGCTGTCCCCTTCCTGCTTCACTGCCTGTGGCAGCAGCTCCCCTTCCTCATCACTGGGGATCCATTTCCATGAAATCTGGCAAGGGAGGCTCCCAGTGCCCTTTTCCCCAGTGCCCTGGCCAGCCCTGCAGGGACGTGCTTGAGCCACTGGTAATCATGGCTTGTAGGAGGAAAAAGCTGCTCAGTTCCCTGACACAGCACAGCCACTGGCACCAACGGTATCACAAATCCTGTCAGGGCTTCCCTGTCTGGCATTAAAACCATACCTATTATTTATGGGTAGCCCTTTTTAAAATTAGATGATTACAAATTAGAAAATACATGTCCTTAAATCTGAAAGTGCAAAGAGGGGTTATAAATATGCTAAGTCATTCTTTTATGTGACCCGAATAATTATGGAAAATGTAAGAGTTGCAATTTAAAAGGATTTTGAAAACACATCATCTTTCAAAAGATACATCAGTAGAAGGTCATCTGTGACCCCTGCATTGTGTGAATTTTCTGATGGAATAGATAGACCTAAAGTAAGATGACAGCTGCCCTCTCATAATTAGCAAGTAGGAGGCTGAAACAAACTGAAAGCCACCCAAAATATCAATATCAAAGTACACATAAATGAATCAGCAGGAAGATAAGCACTATGCTTAAATCTGTACGAGATGCTGCACTGGGCTTAAAGGAAGAGGCTGATTTTTAACGCAGACACAATACATCTGTAATTATTATATACTACAATTACTGCAGCAGCACATGCAAATGTTGCAGGGTGCAGCCTGAGAGCAGACTGAGCACACAGCTGAGTTTGTGCAGCGGGGCAGTCGCAGCCCGAGCAGAGAGGAAGCTGCACGTGCCCGGCCAGAGCCCACGGAGCCACCCCTCTGTGCTGTCACCTGGGCCCATCACCTCGTGTCACAGCAACCTTCACATCGTCAGAAATCACCACTGTCAGTTCTAATGGTAAGGGACAAGTCCCATTGTCTTCTGGCATATCACATTTTCTTTGAAATGACTTGTCCTAGATTTTTAGATTAAAAATAACGAGTATATAATTCATATATACCACATAAATTTTATATTAAAAAAAAAAACCTTAAAACCATACCTACAGTACTTTAGTACCTGACTTGTATATTTATGTGACTATTGTTAGAAGTGACTAATTGGGTTTGATTAGCTTCATCATTAATATTCTGTCCATAATTTAACATGCTTCAATAAAATACCCTAAAGCAGTATAATGATTAGATTTCAGGAATATGTGTTTTGCAATTAAGTTGCTCTTGATTTTGATATGCAGATTAAGAAATGGTGGTCTCATTTAAAAAAAACTGCCCTTATTAACTCAGCAGTATACTCTGAAGATTAGGTAAGAAATCCAAGATTTTCTCTTTGTATATGCTAGTTAAAATGTATTTCAATCAAGCATATGTGGGCAAATCAGATTTGATTAGTTTAAGTTCACAGTCATTCTATCTAAATGAATAATGTGTCACCTAACATTGCAAAAATTTGATTAATAGTTTATCAGTTAATTAAAAATGGGGTTTAATTTTTCTTTTTTAGGAAAATGCAAGGTAGATATTCCTTGTCTTCATCATAAATGCAAATTATTTCAGCTTGAATCTATTGTTCCTTGCTCACTTCTTAGCCAACTGGCAAGAAAATAAAGCTTTTAAAACTATCTCTTTTAAAGAAGCAGTAAAACTTTGTTTGCTTACACATATGGCTGCCAGTTGTCCAAGTTCAAGCAGGATTATTCCTGTACACGCTTATTCCTCCCCCAAACTCTGCAGGGACTTTTTGGAGAGAGCCCTGAACTGTCTTTGCTGCATCCCACAGCCGGTCCAGGAGGACTCTGAGTGAGGAGTCCAGGTAAAACCCACCAAAGGGGTCGGGCAGAAGGGGAGATTCCAGCCATGCTGGGGAGTAAAAAGGAGCACAGCAGGGGACAGGCAGCCCCGAGAGGGGAGCACCACAGCCATGGGCAGCCCTCGGGGACTCCTGCGAGTCAGCATCAGCCCATCACACACCCAGCAGCCCACCATGAGCCCACAGGGGCACAGCAGGCAGGGCTCCAGCTAGGCTGGGTGTCTGAGCACTGCTGCTCTAGGGTTGCAGCATTTGTCTATATGGAATATTATACAACCAGACAGGAGAGCAGGATGGAGCTCTCAGTGGTGTGTGCATTTGTGTGAGCACTCTGTACTTGCCTGCTGTGTATCCCCAGCTGTATGTGTAAGTACACACACACTTGCATACCCAGCTATCTGTATATCTCTTTGTGGTACATGCATTTGCCTACTGTAAATACATCTTCAGCCTTGCTGCTGGTTGGACATGAGCATGAAGCTGCTGCAGCTTCACCTCTCAGGCCCTCAGATCCTGCCTGACACGTTTTCCTCCAACACAGAACAGCATGGAAAAGAAAGGAGGGGAAACTTCCTCCATCTAAGGAGCTTTGAAAGTTGTTTACAAACACCAACATTAAGAAAATGGCAGTGCTACAAAAATAAACAAATATGAAAAGTTAAAACTGGGAAAACAGAAAACTGGTTTACTTCAAGAACTCAATGAAGTTATTTGGTGCAACCACATCATATAATTTTAATTATATCATCCCACATTACACTTTCTACATGATTTTACATTATCCAGTGCACAGCATGAATAGCACTCTGAATTCTAGTGTGAAACATGTACATCTACACATGACTTAAGTACACAATCAAAGATGCTTAGCAGAATGTCTCCTAAAGATGCTCCTACAAGTCCCCATGATACCCTAAGGAAAACAGCCAGGATTTTAGCAGGGAACAGCCTGCACACTGCAGGAAACACTCACAGGAGGTGCCTCTCATCACTCCAAGGGTAGGACTGCTAGGCAGAGCAGCCTGTGCTCCCTGTAAGCATCACCATCAGAGCAGGTGAGATGGGCAGGATGGTGCTTTCTCTGGTAACTCTTCAGCAACAACCAAGAAAATTTGCCTGCTTTTCTTTAAGAAGGCTGGTTTTTTTGTTTGGTTGGGGTTTTTTTTGTTCTTTTGCAGTTGGATTTGAATGTTAAAACCAGTCCAGGACATTAAAACTACTTACTCCTAAGCAGTTGGATGAACTACTCATGCATCCAAGTTTGTTGCTTCCCCCCTCCAGCACTGTCCTCCCTCTGGCTCATACACATACTTCAGTGCTCCAGGAACCCAGACTGTTCCACCCTGTTTGCATCCACTCAAACATTTCTACATCCTTTTCAATCTGTGCAGAGAAACATCTTATTTTACTCCTTTTATCACTAACTCTTCTGTTCCCTTGTCACCTGTGTTTTATATCTTTATTTTCCTGTATAAGGCAGCCTCACAGAAATGACTGGAAAAACTATTACCCTTTCTCCTTCTCTCCATAGCCACTGTTGCTGCCACATCAGGAAGAAATCAGCTACTTAATTACAGCGTATGAGACAGATAAAATGCCAATTTTGCCTCCTATTTATAATGATCACTTAATTTTGCAGGCACCCCACAAAGAGCAGAATCTGCATGCTGGTCCCTCGTATTTTCATATTGTTATTAATAATCTGAGCATGAGGGGGGTGAAAGACAGAAGAGATCATATTTGCTGCTGTACAGCTCTGCACTAGCTATCATAACTGTAGCACAATAATCCTATTTGTGAGCAACTAAATGTATCTATATTAATCACTGAGTCATACAATTATTGAAGTTAGAAAGGACTTTAATATCGAGTCCAACTGTTAACCCAGCACTAACAAGCCCACACTGAACCATGGCCCTTAGTGCCACATCCACACATCTTTTAAAACCACCCAGGGGTGGCACTGCCCCACTGCCCTGGGCAGCCTGCTCCAGTGCCTGACCACCCTTACAGTGAAGAAATCCTTCCCAATATCCAACCCAAAGCTATCCTGGCATACCTTGAGGCCTTTTCCTCCTGTTGTTTCACTTGTTCCCTAGGAGCAGAGCCCAGCCCCCACCTGCTGTCAGGGAGCTGTGGGGAGCAATAAGGATGCCCCAAGGTTCATTTTCATCAATCTGAGCCCCTCCAGCTGCTTCTCATAATGCTTGTGCTCAGGGGGACCATCACTGCCCTGTCCTGCTGGCCACACAGGTAAAGGCCAGGTGCCATTGGCCTGTGTGCCCACCTGGCTCATGTTCAGCTGCTGCCAACCAGCACCCCAAAGTCTTTTTCCACGGGCAGCTTTCCAGCCACTTTGCCCTCAGCCTGGAGCACCACGTGCTTTCCTGACATAAACAGTCCCTTCTGACCTTATAGACATATTTTGATTGATTGAAAAGAAAAATAAAAAGGAAAAGAAAAGCATTATTTGATTACCCATTGAGTAAAAGCAGAAGAAAAACATTGACAGTAAAAGAACTTAAAAATCTCCAACTACAAGTGGAAATGTACAGTTGCAGTGATGTGGCCACAGGCTGTATTAGGGGGCTTTGAAAAACCTGGAAACATGGATCCATCAGGAAACACAATTCACTTCAGTGAATTCACTAGGAATGCTCATACTTCTTAAAATTAGGTCCATAAAGACTAACACCTAGAGAAGTGTGTCCCTAAGATACCAGAAGCTAATTGGTCATGGATAATAATATAACATGCTTGCCCTCCACCGTTAATATGGGGCTATATTAATATATCATGGCTTGGTAACATAATATGACTGGAATCTATATCAAATGATTATGTCAATGGTCCATTAAGCAAATAGTACATTAAACCAATAGAAGAGCATTAGGTGTTTTCTCCATAAATGGGTATATAGCAGCAGGTTTAGGATTTAAGACTCCCCAATAAATGCAATATTATATAAGCTGCAGGTTAGCAAGGAATTTGCTCTACCTCGTTGATTTCCATATAGAACCAGACACAAGGAGCCATTTTCTATCCTAAGGTTTGCACTGTAGCCAATTAATATGAAATACTTTCCTATGAAAAGCCATACAAACATGACCATGTAATTCCCTTCTAACAGAAATGTTTAATTAGTGTTTCTGATAGAGGTCATCAATTCTTCTTCATCACATTACTTCCATCTTGTCCAGCAATTTTTTACAATACCAACGACACCAAACATCTCCTATGCTTTTTTCCGCCCACCTATGTTTGAGTTCAGCTTGTCACAAAAGTATAATGAGGATGAAAATTCTTGGACAGGAACGTGTGCAGGATGAAACCCTTCCCTGTAGTACCCTGATGTTGAAAGGAAATTACTCAGATGAAAAGGTTTGACTTCTGTATCCATTCTCCCTACAGGGTTTACAGGTTTACAGGGTTGCAGTGAGGACTTCCAAAAAAAAAAAAAACCAAAAAATAAACAAAAAAACCCACACAAAAAAAAAAAAAAAACCACACAAAAAAAAAAACCCACAACAAATTCAAATTGTAATTGGAGATATTTACCCAGAATTCCAGGAATGCATTGAAATTGCCATCACCTGACATCCGACCCAGCCACACTGTGTGGAAGCTGGACAACAGTGTCAAGGTGAGGGGCACCATGTAACAACAGGAAGGTCACAAAGAACTGAGTCCCTCCAATGTCAAGCTCTGTCTCTGGGCACAGCATTATCCCCAAAGTCACTTCAGTTGTGTTTTGCTGCACAGCCTCTGCTAGGCACCCCCCATATTTGCCTGGCCTCTCACTGCAGCTGCCAAGAAAATTCTGACAAGAGGCTGGGTTGCTCTTTACCTCCCTAAGCCTTCCAGCCCTCATCTTCAAACCTTCTGCAAGGAAAACCCCTTCTGCCTTATAAAGAAAACACAGGAGACCATTCATCAAACAAACAATGGAACTGGAATTAAATTATAAATATCTTTAAGTGTGTTCCTGTATCCTGTCCCACCAGCAGAGCACAGGGTTGATGTCCTTCAGCACACAGCTAAGTCATGGCAGCAATCACTCCCCCACCAGCACCTTCCCAACCTGCCTGTCCTGTACACCAGATCAAGAGTCACCTTTTTTGTGTATCCTTTAACAAACTCATGTAAATAAAAGCCATGTGTTATTGATAGACACTATTACTCTATAACAAAGACTTCAAAAAAAACATGGCTAGGAGATGCAGAACCCAAAGGCTCAGGCCAGTTACTATAAACTAAAAAGGAATTCAAAAATAAACCACTAAGTCACTCAGTACAAGCTGCAGCTGGGGGCTGGGGCCACGTCTCTCCTAGTGCGGGAGCCAAGGAGCAGCAGAGCTTTGGGGGGCTTTGGGGGGCACAGACCCAGAGCTCCCCCACCACTGTCTGCATGGTTCTGATGTCCAGCCCTGGTTTTGGGCAGCTCAGCTGCAGGTCCATGCCAGGACCCAGGCCAGGCAGGCTCACATCACTCAGTGCCTCTTCTCCACAGCCACTCTCCCTTCCAGCATGCTCCTGGGGTTCCCAACACAGCTCTCCCCACCTCTACCCCCTCAGGGGCTGCCCAGGGTGGTTTCCTCTGCTGAGGCCTCCCCTGGCCTTTCCCCTGCTGGGGTTTTTCCCCAGCACACACAAGTTCCAGCTCTTCTGTTTCTCTCACACATCAAGCACAAATTGCTCCCCTCCACATGTGTTTTGTGTTCATCGATACACAGATCTGGTGACAGTAATCCTCTTTAGTTTCAAAATGGTTAATGGCTTTGGGCTCAGCTTCTCTCCACTGTGTGTTCAGCTTTCTGGCCTCTACAAAGCGAGCATAAAACAGAGTTTCAGACACTTCTGTTCACTGTGCACTACACTGAAGTGCTTGAAAAGATGCAAGATAGTGAAAAATCAGTGCGGTGTGTTTCTCCCTCATTCATGCCTGCCAATATCATTTAAAAAAAATCAATAGATTGCAATTTGCATTCATTTTAATACATTTGCATAAACTCAGGCAAATACATTGAAAGCTTTGTCCCTAACAACTTTAAAGTTATGCTGGAGCAAAACACCAGCACAGAGAGCTCATTGCAAGAGCTCATTGCTGCCTTGGGGGGTGGTTAAAGTGGGCAGATTTTCCTCTCCCTGCTCAGTTCCACCTGGGCAGGCAGTGTGGGCAGGGAGCAGGGCTGGGTTCTGCCCTGGCAGCACGCTTGGGAGGGATGGTTACATCCCTGCCTACAGCAGGGCACCCATTTGTGAGCCCAGACTGGTTTTATGACTGCAGGTAAGCTCTCAGGCTCAGACTCTGAGTAGTCTGTTTTGTTTCACTCCCACGTTTTGAAGTTCAGTGTTAGGTCCCTGAGGAGCTGATCAGGCTCACACTACCTGCAGCAGTCACTGAGCAGGAGATAGTTCAGGGACACACAGAAATGTGGTTTCACATTAGGACACTGGGCTGGAGCAGGCTAAAAATCCTTCTTCCCTTGACTGAGCCTCTAGGTCAGATTTGTGAATTCACCTAGCTCCACCAGCAACTGTTTCTCTTTCCAAGAAGGTGTGTTTCATTTCTCAAATCCATAACTGATCCGGTATAAAATTTGTTGCTTTAAAAAGCATCAGGTCTGCTGGCTCTCAGTTGAGTTCAGCCAGAGCAGCATCCCCTCAGCCTGTGGTACAACCTGCTACACAGTGGGACTGTCCCACGCCTTGCCAGGCACCAGGCAAAACCAAGCAGCCAGGGAAGCCACCAGCCCCCATATCCACAGTGCACATCCCAAATTGGCACTGTGCAGCTCAGCCCTTCAGCAGGGCACACAGCCCACCCCACCAGCCCTCAGCACAGAGTCTGAGCAGAGACAGGACTTCTCCAAGGTTTTGAGCCACTCTGCTCTGCAGAAGAGATGCTGGAGGCACACAGGCACAGCGTGGTGCCCCTCAACCTCAGCAGTCACAGGCCACGAGCAGCACCATCAAAGCCTACCAAGATTTAAGGGGAAGGAAAATAGTGCTGCTTACAGGCCTAAAACAAAAAAAAACACAAGGGTAAAAATGAAATGAGTAATGTCTTTTCTGCAAAATGTGTAAAATAGCATCGAGAGAATACAATCTGCAGTTGGCTGGAATATGATGAGTAAAAAAATTCACAAACACACCAAGGCCTTCAACATTGCATCAAGACCAAAGAGGAGCAATATGTTGGAAAACATACTTTCAAATTCAGTTCAGAGAAGCTGATTTCTGATGTTCTTCAACTCAGAACTTGGAATAATTTTTTCCCCTGTAGGAACTTATACAAAAATGACAAAGAAGGAAAAATATATAAAAAGCCAAGAAATAATGACTTTTTAATCTTTGATGATATCTACTCAGAGAGTAACTATCTACAAGGATTGCAAAATTTAACCTATCATTTCCATAGTGACAACAGAATTTATAGATTAATAGATTTATAGAATTTAAACATTTGGAACGAAACCATCTGGCTCTGCAATAGCCAGCCCCAGACTTAGTGCTTCAATAGCTAGAGCTCTTCTCACTGAACAAAAGCCAAACCTCAAGTCATCAACAGCATCTGGCTATGATAAAGCCCTGCTCCAACACCAACTATTCAGAGATGCTCTGCTAAATTAGCAGGATGCGCCTGAGAAGCTGAACTGCACAAAGGGATAAGTGGAGACACAGTAGGTGTCCTCTGGGAAGGCTGGAAAAGGTGCTGAGCATGTGCCTCGCTGGGGCAGGAAGAGGATGATTCTGACTAGACAGACTCAATTTTTTAAATCTGCTCTCACAGGGGTCAGTTGCTGTCTGGTGCTCACAGATGTTTCCAGCTGGGGAGGGGGCAGCTCCTGGGAGCAGCCGTGCCAGGGAGGGTGACAATGCAGAACCCAGCTCACCCAAGGAAGCCACATCCACTCTCTCCCCCTGTCCCCATCCTCGGGCTGGGGACTCAAACCACCCAGTTCCCCATCAGGGAAGCAGGATCTCCAGGGCTGGGGTGGCCAGAGGCTTGTTCCCCACCCAGCCACCAGACCATTTGGAAGCCACTTCTGTCCCTCAGTGTTAAGGTAGAAATAGAAAACTTGAAACAAATCTCTGACATTTTATAACTGCATTTTCACTAACAAATGTAGATGACACATTTATTGACATTGTAACAACTCCTCCAGGACAACTACATTTTTTAAAAAATGGAAGAATAAAGATAAATCTCCCGTAGATATTGCAATGAATCTTACCCTGACATCCTAACAGCTCTGATTCAATCCTTGAATAGGGAAGAGCTCATTAAAAATATCTTCCCCAGCCGCTGCATGGGGCCGATGGCTCCTTCAGCCCAGCCCCAGCGACTCCTCCATGCAGCTGGTGATGCCAGACAGGCACAATTTATGGTTTCATGAATTTGATGAAGTGATATATACACTCAGATTAGTATGTTTGTAAAAATTGTAAAGGTTTCAGGCCCAGATTTTGTGAACTACAAGTTTAATTGGCCCACGATTACTATGACTGCATATGCAAATTAGATCAGTGCAATTTCACATGTAAATGGCCATAAATTGGGCACGCCGAGCCTGCTGTGGACTCACTGCCTCTCCACCCTGGCACTCGAGTCAGCCCCGGAGCTCTCCACACCTGCATCTTGCTGGTGCTGCTGCCCTCAGGATCCACCTACACAGCTCTGTCAGGATTGCTGGGAGGCGTGGCTGGAGTCAGGTTTGGGCTGGGGAAAGCACAGAGTGATGCACGACCAGAGCATGGCAGGCAGCAGGACCTGCAACCCAGAAACTGAGCCAGAACCTCTCCAAGGAGGCTGCTTCTCTCACCTCATGAAATCCTGCCCTGGGCTTCTGCCAAGGGCTTGTCCATGCTCGTAACTCACCAGCAGCCAGAAGAAAATCTTACCCCAAAGTTTTTCATACAGGCTTGGTTGCGCTTCAGAATTTTCACAAGTTTTCCAGACTTCAGTGCCTTCCTCCAGGACAGCCTCTCCCTCCTGGGTTTTGATTCAAGCCAAAATGTGCCCGCAGTTAATGGGAATCCTGAGCCACAGGATTGAGACCAAGCCCTCCTTTTAAGGCCATTTGGCAGATTTGAACCTGGACTGGTGCATTTCCACCCAGGGCCCGGAGCTTTGGTGCACTGTAGGGCAGCATCTTTGTTCATCACCCAGGGGGAGATGCTGCAGCACCTGGGGACACTGCAGAGGAGCCACCCAACCCAGACAGAGCAGCTTCTGCTCTGTTCCCTAAATATCTCATTTGCACACTGGAGTCGTTGTTGCTCTTTTTAATGAAGAAAGACTTCAGATCTTCAGCCATGGACTTGGAGCTCTTCAAAAAGAAAAAATTCAAAGGCTAAAAGCCTAATATTAATGAAGAAAAACAGAGCTATGCAAGCCTGAGACAACTAATAACCTATGCAGAGCTATAAACTGATAAAGATTTGCTGGTCTTTAGTAAGAAGCGAAACACCAAGAGTTTTCATATAATAGGAAGACTCCTGCATTCAGTCTATCTGAACAAGATGCTTTAGGCTTAGTTTCTTCAAGACTTTTGTGCCATTTATGGACCATTTTTGCATGTAAAACAGGAAATTAGTGCACTAAAAATGACTTACACACCAAATTAGTCTGTTTTCATACCCACAAAATCCCAAAGCAGCTCTATTTAACTCTGACCCAAGTATTCACCTCAGGGGTGAATTACCTAGAGAAGATGGAGTCAGATGGAAAAGAATTTGCAGCTTTAGGAAGGTTATTTTACATATTCACCAATAACTTTTTTTTTGTGGAAACAAGTGCAGATTTGGTGCATGTTGTGCCATGACCCAACGTGGCAGGAACCCTTCCCATAGCACCAGATCCCCACACTGCTTTCCCCCCTGACCATGTCTGCTCTTCTAATGTCTTTCCATTTTAGATCAGCACTAAAAATATATTCCAAAATAAAAATGAATCCAAGGTAGCCAGCCTCAGTAAACTGCACACTCTGCGGTGCCACAATTTCAGCAGCCTGCTGCTGCTGGGCTGCAAATCTCACGTGGGGATGGGGACACAGATCTTTTATTCTCAGAATATTCCTTCCATGTCATCCCCTGCATGACACAGGGGCTGAAGGCACTTGGGAAGGAAAGCTGAACATGTACAACAGCCTCCCAGACTGTGGAGCTTTTTCCCACCCATTCTGGGGGCATTTTCCTCTCAGTGCATGAGACACTGCTCAGAGCTTCCCTATAACTGTTTCTCTGGGTGTGGGTTAGCCTTCAGGAGGTCACAGGCAAGAACTGGAATAGAAATTTGTATATTTTACTCCCTTTAACTCAATGCAATCTCCTCTGTTTACATCTGCAAGCTACAGCAGCAAAAACATCCTACACAGATGAACTCTACAACTACATAATAAATAAATAATAACAATAACAGTTTGTGTTAATATAGCACCTCTAATCCAATTATCTGAAAGCTCTTTGCAAATACTAATTAATTAAGTCTTGCAACACCCCTGTGACATAGGTTATTATTATCCCCACTTTATATATGACAAACAGGAGTCACCAGAATTCCACTTCCCTCGAGCACATGTTTAAAGCAGCACAGCCAGAGCCTGTGGGCTGTGCTCCAGCAGCACACATCACATCACATCACTCTGAAAAGGGTTGCTTTTGGTAAAGACCATCACACTACAACAGCAGGAAGATGGGAAGCTTCCCAGCCATTACAGAACACAACCAGAGCCAGCCCTCATGCACATCTGAGCACCAGGCTCCTACTCACTGCCTTCCTGCCCCAGAGGATGCCTGCACATCCACACTGAGGGAACACGAGGTCACACCTTACCTCTCAAGCTGCCAGCACAGCATGAAGCAATAATTATTTGCCTTGGGTCTACTCCAAGGCCAGGTTTGCAAAACAAAGAGGTGCCGAGAAAGAGCTCAAGCCCCAGAAGGGCTCACAGGAGCGCAGGACTCCTTCCTGGCTTTGGTTTCCTTCAGGTGCTGTGAATTTCAGCATCCCCTGAAAACTCTGTAATTTATGCCAGGTGGAGCATGTGTGTTTCATCAGGAAATGGTCCATCCCAAAAGCACTGGTGGGTGGAGGCTAGAGGGAGTGGTGCTGCCCAAGGGCTCCTCACCTTCTTGCCTGTGGCAGCCAGGGAGGCTTGGGCTCAGCCCCAGCTACACAGATAATCCACCCTGCTGCCTTTTACATGTCTCAGCACTTTCAGTGCTCACCTTTTTCATAAACTTTTAGAAGATATCCTAACATGAGAGCAAATAATTTTTTAGCTTGCATTTTATGAAAAATGCAACCATCCAAATCCTCTTTGGTACATTTTTGGTACACTTGGACCAACCATCCAAGGTCTCTTTTGTACACTTTTGGCAGCATTGTGGTTGGAACCGTCCATCACCTCATTTCAGCTTACCCCAATACCAATGAAATGGTGTGAAAACTGAAATATTTTACATTACAGTTGTACCTTTTCAGGAACATGCTGACCTTTGCCCCAGAAGTGTGTTTCTATCAAACTCATCCCTACAGTGAACTGAGCTGTGTGGTCTGCTTGGTAGTAACAGGGGGAACCACCCTTTCATCTGCAGTGAAATCCATCCTCCCCATTTTTAACATCCAAGTAATAAAATTCACACAGCTAAATGAAAGATGTTGTTAATTATTTTATGGACTCGCTGCCAATTCATTCTCTGCTGTGTTACAGTGAGGTCAGTTGGTGAGGTGTATAGTGAGGAGGTGCTGCTGGGGAAGCAGGAAAGCTGCAGCACTGCACATGCCATGTGGGGGAAAATGGGCAAGAAGGTGTGCTGCTTTAAGTCAAACAAGATAAGGCATGTTTGCCAGTTGATTACTAAACCTAGGAAAGATCAAACAGCTCCAGTGGAGGAGAACTGGGTACAGCAGCTCATAGCAAGTGCTGTGGCTAATTCCAGACCAAAGGGGAAGCAGGATAAGAGGAAATTTATGAGTAAGCTCTTGAAGTAATGAAACGAAAGTAATGCTGATTGGCCTCATTTGCAGCAGTTCAAAAGCTGATCAGCATCGCTGAAGTAGTGAAGGATCAACTGACAATCATTTCCGTGGTGAGGAGCAGAGCTGACCTGCTGACACGGCACAGGGAGTCCGGGCACAGGGGCCACAGCTGCTCCCAAATTCCCTCTCTGCATCACCTGGACATCCTGCTGGCCCTGCCAGGGCACCAGCCCAGCTTCCTTGGGAAACAGGGGATGCAGCACTGCGTGATGACCAGAGCAGCTCACAGGGCTGTGAAATGGGGAGACAAAGCTGGAGAGTGGGCAGTGCCCAGAGACACCTGCCAGGAGCTGAGCACCATGCAGGGAAAGCACTGCCCCAGAGCAAAGAAGAACCTGCAACCAGGTGGGCTTCACAGGGACAGAACCCTGGCTGAGATCCCAGCAAGAGCTCCTGTCCTTGGAGCTGGAGGGGCTGTGGCAGCCTGGGGGGACCATGGCCCCTGCAGCACATGACCTTCCCTGTGTGCCATCACGGGAGCCAGGAACCAACAAATCCACATGAAAGCTGCTGGATCTTCAACTGCCCTAGGGCCTATATTTAGGATAACAACGGTTTGTAGTGCGCTCACTCAGAAATGGGGCGGGGAGGAAGAGTCCCACATTTGTTACTAATATGCCTTTGCTTCAAGACTGAGTCTGACCCGTGTCCCGGTCAGAGTTGTATGGGAATACATTATTTGTGAACACGGAGCCATCTGGAAAACATGTGATTCCACTGAATTTGGAAAAAACCATCTGCCTATAGGTTGCAATGAAATGCTGATGGAACATGCAGTTTATGGAAATGTTTGTCTCTTCCTGGCTGATGTGCTGTATTATGACTAATTTTTGAAGGCCACATTGCATTAAGTCAGGATGTGCAGTGGAAACAACATGCCTGATAAAATCTTATGTGAGACAATGAATTGTAATATGTACATTTTAAGATTGTAGAGGGAAAAAAATGGCCTTTTTCATCTACATATTGATGCAAGTCCTTACGTAAGCACAAAATCGCTGACCATAAACAAATACAGCCAAAACCATTGTGTCTCCAGTAGTGTGTGACATACCTGGGAGGGAAAAAAAATACTAACCCCAAATTAGTTGAGTACTTTTGAGCTTTGTATTTTGACACTGGACACAGTCAGATGGTTTTGTTTAGTCACTGTAATGGGGAGAATACTAATCCACTCCTGCACCAGCATTTTTACAGGACACAGTGTTTGTGCCTCAGTGAATTTCTTCCGCACCAAACTTTATTCACGTGAAGAACAAAATCCTCTAAGAGCCCAAGAGTTCCCGTGTGTCTGTGCGGTGGCCCTGTGTGAGGCTCTCGGGGCCGGGCTGCTCCGCCAG
>QUSF01000073.1:47057-80438 GCA_003676055.1 Chloebia gouldiae | reverse complement strand
GGATGCGGTACCGTGGGTAGGATGCGGTACCGTGGTTGGGATGCGGTGCCGCGGGGAGGATGCGGGGCGGGAGGCTCTGCGGGGCCGTGCGGGGCTCGGCGCGGCGGGGCCGGGCGCGGAGCGGCCCACGAGGTGGCAGCAGACCCTTTGGAATGCGGCGGCGGGGCCGGCGGCGGGCGGGGGCTCCGCCGGGACAGCCCGGCCCCGCCGCGGGACGAGCCGCCTCCAGCGGGGTCTCCCGGAGCGGCGGCACCGGCCCGCCCCGGCGGGGCTCTGGCAGGGCTGGGCGGTGGGGAGCGTCCCCAGGCGGTAGCTGGGAAGGAGGGACGGCATCCCCCGGCCGTACCGGAGCATCCCCAGCCGGGGGTGCAGCCCGAGGGGCAGAGGGCTCGGCCCCAAGAAGCGCTGCCCGGTCTCCAGCCCCGGGACGCCCCTTCCCGACCCAGCTGCTGCGGGGCTGCCGGAACGAGAAGGAATGTAATGTTGCCGAGATCTTTTGAACGTCACAACAGGAGGAAATTGTTCCGGGAATACCCGTGGCTCCCGGGAAGAGCCCCTCGGGGCGAGTGGCGGGCAGGCTGCCAGCCCCTCGGGGCAGTGGGGCTGCTGAGGTCGCGGCAGTGCTGGTGATCACACTCCGTGTGTCACAGGCAGAAACTGTTCCTCCTTTCCTCTTGTTCTGTCTCATCTGCCTGCCGGGGCAACACGAGCAGCCCTGCACTGTTTGCCATCCTCCGGGAGCCGTGTCCTGGAGCACGGCTGCCCTGGGGACGCGGGTGCTGGGGCTGCGACAGGGCTGAGCGGGCGGGCGGCCCCCGCTGCCGGCTGGGACCAGTGGGGCTGGCTTTAACTACAGCGACACGGCAAACCCAGACAGGGCACCGTCAAAATTCAGCGGCTGCCAACCGCATCTGGGGACCCGCGGGGTGATGGCAGGTGGCGGAAGGAGTTTCTTTATAAACTAAGAATGCAGACGTGGAATTGCTGTCCGCACTGATTTTCCCCCCAAAAGAGCTCACGAGCTGATAGAGACAGCTACACATCTCCGCAATTAAGCAGTCAAGACGTGCTGAATAATAAATGAGCGCAGAAAGGCCCGGGCTGCAGCTGGGACCGAGTGCCCCGTTGATGTGACAAGCGCAGCAGGCACACGCCGCGCTGGCAGGGCGCTCCCACCCCGGCTGAGCCAGGGAAGCTCCCTCTGAAGAGAGCGGTGTTCTCACCAGGCCAGCGCCTTCTCCATCCCCTGCCCTTCTCGCCTCCGTACCCAGCACGGGGGAGAAACCCCCAGACACGCAGTGGCTGTCCCCAGCCGTCCCCTCTCTGCTCACAGGGCCGGTCCCCTGCCTCCTTCGCACCTCTGATACACAGACCGCTGCCCGCTTTAATGAGCTGCGGAGGTAGTCTGTGTGCACGTGAGAATAAAGGAAAAGGTAATTAAAACATGTGACCTACATCAAGCTAGACCATCAAGCGCCTGTTACATTAAATGGAGGTGGATGAGTCCTCCATCCTGCCCAGTTTAAGCTTTTATTTTTGGGCAAAGCATTAGCACAATGGCATTTTACCTTCCCCTCCACACTTTGGGTGGCAATATACCTTTGTTTAAAAGACTGTAAGGAGCAGAGAAGTGAAAGGAATGAATGTAGTTTGAGGTTATTGCTTGAGTGGGCAGAAGAACATGAAAATTCAAAACATCCCAGCAGCCTCTACATGTAGGCAAACTCCTGGCTGTTCAGGCAACTGATTGTTCAATAAATGCAAATGGACAAAGCAAAGCATCACTGAACTTGAGAGATAAAGGTCCCCTAACAATAGAGGCTTTTTACAGCATTGAGTCCAATTTTTTTTTCCTGTTTGTATAAGTAAAACCCAATTTGAGCAACTGAAGCATCAGCTCTTTACAGTGAAAGATAATTTGTCTGGAGCAGCCAGTAAGATAGTGTAAGATCCTCTAAAGAAAGCCCCAAATATGTATCCTCATTTCATTAATAAATGGCTTGAATCCAAGCATAAAAATGATGTGACTTTAATGGTTTTTCCAACTGGTAGCCACATTCCTTGTTAGCGAGAGATCCCATGTGGGAACATTAAAGTGAGACAACTGCACACAGGCTGGGAGTGATGAAACATGACCTAGCAGCTTCAGCATGCATCAGAGGATGGAGCTTGGTAATAAAATATTCAGATAAGCAATTCAGCCCCAAATGATGCTCACTGTCCGGATTTTGAAACTGGGGTTTAAAGAGCTTCATATTTTGAAGTGCCAGGTTTCCATGAGTAAATATGAAACTGAAAGTCAAAAGCTGGTAATTACAACGTGGTTGTGCCTGGGTATCTGTCTGGTCAATTTAAACATGTATATTGGGTTAGTCCAGGAGAACTATCGAAATCTGTCATCTCTTTGCGAATAAATCTTTGTGAAGTTGGCATGCCACAGGTAGGAGAGGGGTCATGTGATATGGTATGTTCTCATTTTTTGCTTCAGTAGACTCATTTTTTATTGAATAGCAGAGTAAATATTTAAGCAAAACTAGTGTAAACTGCTGGCAGGTATGCCATGCTAAGTAGCAATCATTTACTTTTAAATAATTAAAAGTCAATATACAAGCATAGCATTCTTGTTGCAGTGCAGCACATGGTGCCACTGCTCTGCCTACATGTCACTTCAGAGCCTGATTTACTAACAAAGCATTTAGTTCAGCTCATTTGGAGGGAAAAAGAAAGAAAGGAGGTTTTTAATAACCCACCTTCTCTGTTGTGTGTGTTTGCAGGTATTTTGGCTATTCAGACCCCAGCTATTTCTGAGTAAGGCTGAGTCTGCATTACTTGTGGGGCTGGTAAGGAAAGCCCTGGTTTCTTTGCCTTATGCATAGTGGAAGTGTCAGGATGGCTCTGATGGTGTTTAATTAAATATTTGGCAGTGTTTAATTAATTAAATATTTAAACATTAAATACTAAATAGGATGTGATGTCTGCTTAGTGGACATTATGTCTCAATAGCCATTAGTCATTAAATAGGACTCAAATTGGCCCTAGAAGACTCCCCTTAGCTAAGCAAGGTCTTAAGTACATGCACTTTTGGATCTTCATTAATAAGTAATAGAGGCCAATTCAGACTATGTAGCAACACAGAGATCCCTATTAATGGAAACATTAATGTCTCTGTTTGAGACCAGGCTCTCCAGTCTAGACAGCAAACGAGCTGCTGAGGGCAGAGAGGTGGGATGGGGCTCCTCGGGCAGACACAGGGCTGTGGCCAGGGCAGGAGGGCAGTGGCAGCAAAAGGATCCCCACCGTGGCTGTGGGGTGTCTGCCGGCACTGCTCCTTCCCTGGCCAGGGCAGGGGTGCAGCCTGTGTGTCTACCAGCACCACAGTGCCTCTGTGGGACTCTTTTGGGTTAACTTCAGGGGATTTAAAGTTCATTACATGGTTTAGTGTTTGTATACACTTAGGCTCGCTGCATGAGCCCTGCTTGCCCAGGGAGCCCTGTGTAGCCACCTCGAGGTAAATGAGAATGAGGCTCCTCACACCCGCCCTGGGCGAGATTCCCACAAGTGCTGGCCACAGGCTGATCCAGCCAAACATTCCCACGTGCCAGCACTCTGAGCCTGCACTCTTCCCACAGCACCGGCACAACAGCTCACACGCTGAAAACTGAGCACAGGCAGAAGTGCCTGCTGAAGTGGGGCCTATAAAAGCGAAGGGGACTGATGTTTTAAAGACTTTTCTGTAATATAATTTCAGCAGGGAAACAACATTTTACAGGCCCGTGTGGTTTTGAATTTGCTAATTTATTATTCTCTATTCCCCAGACAACCACTAACTAGTGGCGAACACTTCATGCTTTTCACCTCGGTGGTATTTTTGGTAAGATTTATCGGTTTTACCATTAGATCCAGGGCTGCACTCTAACACACATTGACAGTGCCTTTCAGCCCACACTAGGGACTCAGGCTTCCTGGGGACAAGTGACCCTGGCACCCACCCTGCCAGTGATCTGGGGCTTTTCAGGGTGTGATAAACTGACTGCAACTTGAAGCATGTCTGAGATTGTTTTAATTGATGCTAAAGTCAAATTATAATCCAGCAGAGAGATGCCTAATTAACTAAAGGTTTTGCTTCTTTAGGGAACTGTGGTAATAAGCCACGTGCCATCAGTGGGATTTGTGGAAGGCCAGGGGTGGACAAGGCAGCAAGGGGCCTGGCGTGCTCCTACCCTGGTGCTTCTCTGTGGATTCAGCATTCATAGATCTCCCGTGCCTCCCAGGCTGCAAACACACTGGTAATCAGATTGTGCTTCTGCCTAGTAGTTCTTACTTGAAATATCATTAAGTTAGCTCTTGAGGGATTTGTGTCTGGTGACATATATATTGGTACCAAAGTCAGAGGTCACCTATTGCAAAGATCATCTTGATAGGATGATTATGAAAAAAGCCATGCTGGTTAGAAGACCCTCTAACTAGATTTGGCCATCTTCTTTCAGCATCACATTAGCAGATCCTGGTTTCTCTCTCAGTTTTAGTGATCCAATCTTTCTTCTCCTGAATGTCTCCCTTGGGAGCTTTCTACACAGACATTTTAATATATCACACTATTCTCTGCAGAAGTAATTTGCTTAATAAAGAGACTGGATATTTTTTAATTGTAATATTAGCAGCATTCAAGAGCAGCCACGATGCCCACACCTGTGCCTGGCTCGGGCTGGGAAGGGCTGGGCCTGGACCAAAGCCATCCCAGCAGTGAGTCAGTGCTTTCACCTTCACATTTCCACCATGCACAGCTCCCAGGGAAGCTGGGACTGGCTTTGGAGGGGATGGTGTGGCTGCTGGGAGCAGTGCTCTGCACAAGATTTCCTCCACCATTTTGCTCCATGCAAACTCCAGCTGGACCTTTTGTAGTTTTTAAGAAATTGCAAGTGAAGGGATAAGCACTCTAAAGCAAGAACCCTATCAAATATTAAGCAGAAGAGTCAGTTGCTGAATTATCAGCTAACTGCCAAACACAGGGTTATTTTAGTTTTAACACTTCTTGTTGCACAGTGTCAAGCTGTCAGGAGACACTGTCTGCAGAACACAAAATAAATACCAGTGCCACGCTTCCTAACAGTTCAGACAGCCTGCTCAGCATCCTCTGCCCACACCACCTTCCCAGGTGACACGAGGTGAGCCCACACGAGCTGCAGGTGGGCTGTGCTGCTCCCTACACTCACTGCTCTCCCAGTTATTTCTCCTGGTAGCTTTGCATGCTTGTTGCGTGCTGTTAAAAGGCTTTTCATTTCCTGACAATTTATAAATATGTATTGGGCCTGAAGGATGAGGGTAAAGCAACTGCTGTTTCTTTTTTTAAAGAAAATTAAACATGACAAACTTAGTTATTCATGCAAACCATCCGCCTGTTATCTCTGATTATGCAGGATCCAAATGGTGAAGCTGAGTGAATGAGTGCATTCATCAAAGTAAACTGTCAGAGGCAGGAACACTGGGTTTAACCTACCCCTACCTATTCTCTTTTGTACTTATGTTTCATCATCTTCAACAAAGCAGTGCAGTTGCTTGGTATCAGGAGCACCTATTTCACTACCCCTCTCTCTCTTTAAGGGGGTTAATTAACCTCTAGAAAACAGAAGAGAGCCTGTGTGCAGTGCTCTCCTGCTTTAAAACATCACTTCACCAGGATATTTTAGCCAGATCATAAGGTAGTTCAGGGGCAGAGGCTGGAGGCGCAGTGCTCGTGTGTCCCTGCACTCACCCAGCGTGAGAGGATGTGCAGCGTTTTGTTAAGCCTTGGCACTCGTGCATGTGTACATATGTGTGGGAGAAATACATAGAAATAAACTTCATACACTGGAAAGTGACAGATTGATTCCCACCCATCCACCAACCTGTCCCACAGCAACAGAGAAAACCTGGGACATGTAAACATGAGAAAATAAGAAAGACTGTATCATACTGTCGCAAATTTGTGGCGAGCACCACACTGCTTGCTGCTCTGTTTTAATGCAGAGAAGCTGCTTCAGACATCAGCTCTTATACTCAGCTCTGATGTGTCTTATGAGGAAGCTTTGATGTGTCTTATAAGGTAGTTGCCCTTTATGTGGCCTGGGAGGATTGGATGGGGCCAGGTCCCTTCCTGAGGCACCAGAATCCCAGAATGAGCTGAGTTGGAAGGGTCCCACAAGGATCATCGAGTGCAGCTCCTGGTCTACCCAGCACCATCCCCAAGAGTTACACCGTGTGCCCAAATGCCTCTTGACCTCTGACAGGCTTACAAGCCATTCCTTCTTCTCCCCTGCAACCATTATCAGTGCCCTGAATGGCACCTCCTAACTGGATGATGCCCCCTTTGTCCTGCACTACCCTTCACTGTCAATTCTACTCATTTTGGTGCAAGCCAGCAACCAGAATTTTAAGCGCCATGGTGCTCTGCCATGCCAGAGGGGTTAAAGTGTCCAAGGATTTTTAGGTTGGGCTGGAGGGCAAGGAGGAATTCTTGCAGCTTGCAATACCTTCTGTGGTACAATATAATGCTTCAGCACCAGGAAAAAGCCAAAGCACTCTCCCAGCATGATTTACACTCTGGTTGAGTCAGTGTGACAGCAGGACTACTTAACGCTACCCTCCGCCCCCACTGTTACAGAGTTATGACTTTAAACGCCAAATATGAATCAAAAATTTCCTCTCCATTCAAGTCCTCCTTCTGCCCTTCTTATCTGACTCATTTCCAGGCTGCCCACTGACCTTCATGCTAATTGATCATTACTAATAGATAAGAGTAATGCAGCTTTTGAACTGTGCTTACTGTGTGCTTTGTGCCTCTTGATTGGCACAGGCGACATTTTTTGCCTAGACTGAAATTAAATCAGAAGCCAGTGGACAATACCCCTGCACGCTGGAGTGAACTGCCATGTTGCTACAGGCTCGGCCTGCAATGACTGGAAAAGCCCAGTTCCATCAGAGGTGGGCATTTGCAGGAGGCTGGGTCTTCTCTACCACCCCCACAGAGCACCCTTAGTGTCACCAAGCCCTCTCACACCACCAGGTACCTCCCAGGAAGGTGCCTGAATTCACTGCTCTGGGTGTAGCACTCACCAGCTGCCCTTTCCTGGAGACTGAGGTGTTCCACAGGTGTTAATTAGCTCAGGAAACCACACAGCACCCCAGATATCTGTGGAGCTGAGCCATGTCTGCCTCCGGATCGAGGGCACTAGAGAGGATTTAAGTGACTTGTCAGGAGTTATTGGGAGAGCCTGAGGTGCAGCTCAGATCACACTTGCTGCCTGCAGCCCCCTCTGCAGCTATCAGATAATGCCAGCCCTCTGCACTGCACTAATACTGGGGAGCATGTTTCATACTCAAATGGATTATTACTGGAATCCTATAGATAAAGCCATTCATCTCTGTGGCCCTTGGGACCTTGTATAAGCTGAGAAAATAATACACATCACAGCAACAAGACATAAAGCATGCAGCACAAAGATACAGGGACAGGCACCTGCAGGAGTGCTGAAAGGGAGACAGGAACTGAGCAGGAGAGCAAATCTGCACGAGATACACAGATGTGCACACAGACTTCACCAAAAATCCGACATCTTCAAGCACTTTCAGGTGATGTCTTCAGAAATACCAAAATGAGCTAAAAACTTCAAACTCCTTCTGTTCAGCCACCGATTTTCTTGGAAGGACTGTCAATGATAACAGCAATCATCAGCCTTGTTCTCAGACTTGCCCATGCATGGGAGCAGTTGCAGGTGGAGGCAGGTGCTGGTGGCACAGGACACCCAGCCCAGGTGTTTGTACATCTGCCCCTCTATCCACCACGGTCACAAAAATTAGAGCAGAATTCCCAACACCCCATTTTCACCAGCTTAAACCCTGGTGATGAGCACTCTAAGAACCCATTTCAGGCAGAATAGAAAATTAATGAGGGAATAAAAGAGGTTGAGTCACACATCTTACATCTCAAATATGCCTTGCACAAATCAGCCGTGATGAATTGTTGTATGAAGTCTGGGCAAGGCTCCTCGCTGGTCAGAATACAGATAAAGCATGTGTGGGGCTTCTCACATGTTAAACAGAGCTCATTAAGGGAAAGATGCTGTTTATCCTTTTAATTCTGACCACATCATTCACTCGTCATCTTATTTAGACCCTATTTTTCCCCAGACTGGCAGGTGATATGATTGCATTGGCCTCAATACAATCACAGCTCACACTTTGCTTGACAATCCAGCAGCAGTGACCAGAGCTTTTGTGCTGGTGCAGCTGGGAGAGCCGGGTGCCTGCTCATGGACATCCCAGCCCAGCAAGCCCACGCAGCCAGCACGGAAACAAAACCAGGCAACTTGCAGGCCATGAATATACATCTCGTTCAGAGCAAAAAGGGGGCTCTCCAGCAGCAATGCCAAACATGCAGATTAATGACAAAGCTTTGCCTGTGAAAATGGCCTTGCTAAGTCCAAACACGTTCTCTCAAGATGCCAGATTTTGTAAGTTAGCAAAAATGTTGAGCTGTCTGTTTGCTTTAAACAATTATGTCAGCTCTGCAAGTAAAATATGTTCCCTTGCCTGACCTCTCCATGCTGCTAGGTAGGGCAGCATTTGGCTGGATCTTGCTTTAACACAGACATCAGAGGACAGCTGGAGACTTTCCCTGAGAGAAGGGTACAGTCAGCGAGGGGAGAGGTGGCAGGACCAGCAGCACCAACAGGACCCTGCAGCAATGAGTGTTATCCCCTGCTGAAAGCCCTAGTACCCCAAAAGAGGTAAAAGCCCTGGTCAGGTGTGGGTTTGAGTCTTCAACAGCAAGTAAAAACAGACCAGTTTTCAGAAGGCAGATCTTGAAGTAGAGATCTGGTGCCACACTTTATTAAAAATACAGTCCTAAAGCAGAGAATACAAAGAAGCCTGTTGTTGCTGCTCCCACTTCTCTCCCCAAGGGAGAGCTGCTGCAGAAAGAGAGATTAAATGATTTATCCTAGGTCACAGTAGAAGTTAGTGGCAGAACTGGGAATTGCTGAGATCTCCTGGGTGCCTACCCAGTACATTAAGCACAAATGGAACCCTCTTGTCCACAGCAGTGAGTGAGAGGCCAGGTCAGGCATCCCCTGCACTGGGCTGCTGAGCAGCAAACACTGGCTGTCAACACCCAGGGCAGAGCAGCAATATTTATATCAGAGCTAATGGAGGTAAACACCCTCACTTTCCTGTGATTTATACCCAACACACCACAGCCAAGCTAAGCCAGAGGAGCCCATCCTTCCACCACCTTTCCAAAACCAGCACCCCAACCAATGAGACCAGGCTAGGGCCAGCCTGCAAGGCATTTTCTCATGTGAGCAAACACTCACTTGACAAACATTCAGTAAAATGAGTCACAAACAGGCTTACTCTAGGGCTGACACTTGATGTGTGACCACATGAGGCTGGAAAACACTGCTTGGACAAACCTGGGCTAGATGGCAACAGCCTGGCATGAACTGCAGTGGAAATAAAACTAGAAGGCAACCTAGTGACAGTGCTCAAACACACATCCCAAGTATTTCATAGCCAGTATCTCCAGAACCCATCTAGGCACCTTTCTGGTATGCAGAAAATCAGGTTTGGAAGAGCAAAGAAAATCCAGAATATACTGGGAGTTGTGCTGAGATAGTTGATTAGAACATGAGACAATTCTGAATGTATGGAAAGGGAAAAAACCAAACCCATGGGAGAAAAAAAAACCATACCAAAAACCCAAAAGAAAAAGAAAGGCATTGCTCAGTTTTGCACTGCATTGCAGGGACTGTGAGATGGCACATCTGGGAGTCCCTGGGCCACAAAGCTCCTGGACACTCCAGTACCTCAGCCTGCTCTGCAGGTCCCTGCTCACACAGAGCTCCCTGGCCTGTACAGGGAACCTCCTGCAGCTTTTAGCTACTAATTCATAAATGTAGCTTCTTGGGATGCAACTGCATACAAAGCCAATACTCATCTTGTCTCAAACACAGCAAAAAGCTGTGTGAAAATACACAATTGAAGGTACTTTCCATGTTATAATCATGTGACAGTTCCTCAGAGAGAGCAGAACAGTGCAACAAATCCAAAAGCCATGACATTTCTGACTGTGATGATTTCACTTCCAAGCTAGCAGCAGGTGAGGACAACACAGTTTGCTCTTTCCAATATTCAAAGACAGTTTAGTATCAAAAAATCTTACAGAATGATCACAGTCCAGGAGAATACATCTAATTCCCTTTAAAATAATTTGGAGCTTCACTGGGTAGAAAATTGCTATTTCTGCTCCAATGCCAGAGAATTCCATTTTTAATTATAGAAATTTCTTGTTATGCACAATTATAATATTCTTTCATATTCTCCCTCACTTAGCTCAAACACACTATTAGCTACTTAAACTACTGCTAGGCATCAGGCAGGCACAGGTCACTCCTGCTGCACAGGAATGCTGATGCTCCTGCCTCCAGCAGCAGCTCAAACCAAAGAACAGAGGATGAAGCCCCTGGTCTTTTGTATATTCCAGAACAAATTACCCTAACTGCTTGGATGCAGCCTTCAGTCAGATGCAATTAGAACATAATATTAAATGCCTTCTCCAGAGTGCAGATATATGGACTGATGCCTTGTGGAATGCAAGCTAAGGCCCAAATTCAGTGAGCAGAGTGAGAAATGCAACATGAGGATCCACAGCAGAAGTCAGTGAAAAAGAATAACCCCTTGCTACTGCCTGTGTTTGCAGGATCAGGAAACAGGGGGATAAATTCTCATGTCCCAAACCAATAAACACAAAATTATCTTTACACAATAATTAATCATCCTGTAGAATGAATCAGCTGAACCAAAAAATATCAACCTGTTTCTGAGGAGCTGTTAGGGGCAGCAGCTGGAGATTCGCAGCTCAAAGCTGTCCCAGTCAGATGAAAGGAGAAGACTCCAAACACACAGGAGTGTGTCCAGACACACAGCCCCAGGATTAGTGCTTGCAAAGGTACAAAGATGATGAATGAGTTGCTTTAATCCGTGGCTGCATTAAACAGATTGTCTCTGTACATTTAGTACCTGCTTTTTCAGTTCCAGCGGGAATTTAGTACCACCGCTGATCAGAATCGATAACTTTAATTGGTAGTTTAGAGTTAGGTGCAAGGTGCATTGACACTAATGAAAATTAGTTGCTTAATTTGCCAGTGACACCAAGGAGCATGCTGGGGAAGGCGGGGGGAAAGCCAGGCAAGGCTGCTGCTCTCCGGGGCACGGGCACAGAGGGATGGGAAGGCGCTGATGCAGCCAGGCAGCAGGAGGGTGTGGAGGCAGCTGCCAAGCTCGCCCAGGAGCCCAGACAGGGGCACATCCCTGCATGGGTGGGCACAGAGCAGTGACTGCCAGCACCCAGGAGAGCCAGGCAGGGCAGCTGCTCTGTGGCACCAGGACCCACCGGGCACCCAGCAGGTCCCTGCTCCCTGAGGAGCGAAGCTCTCTGCGTCACCCAGTGAACGCAGCAGAGCTCCGAGGGCAGGAGGGGAGCCTGGCAGGGAGCTCCTGGTGGCCAGCACAGCCTCCCCACTGTGCCAGGGCCACCTCTGGCCTCGACTCACCAAACTGAAGGAGCCACATGCATCAACCCCCCCCAGGGTCTTCCAATTAAGCTTTTTTTGGTGTGGATCAGAATTAAAACACGGCTACCTTGTGGGCACATTGGAAGCCCTCACTTGCTAGCAATTGAAAGGGTTTTGGCTGGCCCCATTCCCTTTGAAGCATGCCTGCTGGCTGTAGGTTTCTCTTGTTCTCCTGCGCAATTACAGCACTTTTCAGCTCCTCTCTCTCCTTTTTTCTTTAATTTAAATAGATTGAGAGGAATTAAAAAACCCTCATCAATCAGATTTATCAAATAAAACTGTTGAGGTAGGGCCAGCTGCAGCTACATATGTCAAACTCAGCTGCAGATATGAAAGGAGAGGCTGTAATTCATAGGATGCTCAGCTTTTTGAGGGTTTAGCAGCAATGCTAATCACATTGCTAGATTCCTAAAGCTATAGAGATGCCTCCAAGTTAGGCAAGGATCAGTCCCTGCATACACAGGTCTGTCTGGACTCTGCCCCCTGTGAAAGGAGCTGTCTGTGCTGTACTTGCTGCCTGGGTACATTCCTTCACAAGATGCTGCAGTGTCTCCCTTCTCAGGGCTTGGGAAGGACTCAACAAACCTTTGGTTTCTTTCCTTGTTCTTGTACCACGTGTGGCCAAACAAACTGGGTACCTCATCAAGTGAAAGAGAAGAGTAACAGCAAAACTTCTCATTGATTACCATGGGTCAGTATTTCCCCAGCCTTTGCAAATTTTGGTTCACAGAGGTCCACTTTTCTTGAACACTATTAGCTGAATGACAATGCAGCCAAAGAAATCCAAAAGCAGGTAACATCCTCAGAAACCTGCACAAGCATCTTGAGGTGTGGGTGAGAGCAGTGTTCAGGGGGCACAAGGTGAAAATGGTGAGGAATAGGTATCTTGGCAATGGAGAAAGTTAGAGTTGGAGCAGTCTTCCCCCATTCTGCTAAAAAATACTGCTATTTCCATGTAATCCCCCCAAATACCACTGTTCTGGGACATGAGTGATGCCCATGATTCTCCTGCTGGCCACTACTGTTTGGAAATACCCTGATCACAACCCTTCTCCTGTCAGGGCAAAGTGTCAAGGGGAGCACTGAGAAACCACAGCACCCTCTCTCTCCCTCTGCTTTTCCACAATTCTGTGGAACGGCCAACTTCATGCAAGGAGCATCTCATCACCTGCTGGCAGCAAAGAACAACCCCAGGACATTCAGGGACAAACACGTGTAACGAGAGACACTCAGGGGTCAGAAGTGTGGAAGTACTTCATGGTTTTCCTCATGGTTAATCCAAAAGGGGAGATAAGAGGTTTCCCAGCCAGTGGAAATGCACAAACCAGGTGCAAGCTCTGCCTTTTCTCCCACAGAGATGCTCTGTGGCACATCACAGCTGCCTCTGGACATGTGTCACAGTGCTGACCAGCATCTCTGCTGGGAGCTGAGGGCAGGGCAGGGCAGCCCCTGTCCCTGCAGCCCTTCCCAGCCCGGGGTGAGCAGGGGCAGCCCTGCAGAGCTGCTGGCACTGGGAGGCAGCAGCTGCCTGCCCTGACACGGGACACGCCGCGTTTGCAGCGCTCCTGGCCAAATCCCTTCGAGCAGAGGCACGGGACCTGCACTGACCCACCTGAGCCCAGCAAAGCAGCATCGCTGCTGCTGCAGGGGCCCTGCTCTGCAGGGATGCTGCACCATCCACCAGCTTCTTTAGCAGAGGTGTCCAGACCTCATCTCCCAGGGTAAAGGCTGTCAGTCCTCCCTCGCTTACAAAACCGAGCTGCTTCCTCAGGCTGCTGCCAGGCCCTCGTGTCCTCCAACAGACTCCATCTGCTGGTTTTTCAGACAAGCAACTCCTGCAAGGACAAAATATATCCAGTTAAATAACATGCACTTCATCTTCTGTTTCTCTCAGCAAAACTGGGCAATTTTGGGAGCAATTTTGTAAATTCAGATTTATTATGATTATTTTTCATGCTATGGCTACCACAGTGACCATAGAGAATTTATGGAGGTAATAATGTATTTAAATAGCCAATTTTGGAAAAAACTGAGCCATTGCAATGGATTAACACTCAAACCATTAATATTCAAACGTATTAAGTCACTTGAAGGATTTTTTTGTGTGTATGCCTATTTTGGGGTATAGTCTCCTCATAATACATGGAGAGAAGATATGCTTTACTGTTGACATTTAACACATTTTCTTTATTGCTTTTTATTTCATTGTGAGTAAAAGTGTTATTTGTCCACCCAGCCTTCCTTAGGACGAATGCCACCACTTCTGTTTGCAGAAGCAACCAAAAATTAAAGGCAATATTTTAGATGTCAACATTAAATGTCAAAAACTGATTTTAAGTAATTAGTAATACCCTGGCACAGATGCATTTTATTCAGAAAACTCCTGTTAAAAATATTCATTGGGGGATATTCAAATTTATTATGTAGAACAACATGGCATTAACGTGCTGGCTTCTATTTAATGCTTTGGTTCATAGCAACAAAGATACCAATGGGAAATCATTAAACAAATATGAGATTTTTTTTGCAGCATAATGGGTCTATGTTTGGTATCACTTGAAAAAAGAAGAAACCCCTCACCGAGCTCAAACTGACAGAAAAAAAAATGCAACGATCAGGCAAAGTACAGCAAAATTATAAATGTTAACAGATCTCAGAAAGTGATTTTATGTTGATTCAAATGTTAACTCTGTCCGAGGCTGCTGAAGGGAGCGTGGGGCTGCGGGAGGAGATAGACGGTGCCGGCAGGGAGCACAAAGGGCTGCCTCTCGCTGGGGGGGTGAGGGGAGTTTTATTAATTATATTTCCTTTAGAGCCCTAACAATAACATGTCAGTAATGTACACATTCTGTACTTAATTGACGTTAATGATTTGGCCGGCCGGGAGCCTCCCCGCGCCGTGAGAATCGCGGCCGTCCCGCGTTCCTCCAGCCCCCGGCGCAGCCCCAATTAAGTGGATGAGCGCGGGGCCGCTGAGCTGCCCCGCCGGGCCCCTCTTCCAGCCCTCTCCTGGCAGCCCTGAAGGAGCACAGCCCCCAGCGCAGCCCTGCACAAAGGGACATTCACGCACCCCCAGAAATGACCGCCGGCACGCACGGCCACCCCGCCGTGGTGGCAGAGGAGGAGCTGGAGCAGGCTCCTCTGGCTCCCCTCTGACACCACAGCTGGGGACAATCCGGGGTTTCTCTCTCATGCAGGTGAGCAGCAGGTCCCAAATCACACCCAGCCACCCCCCGTGCCTGCTGCCGCCCTGGATGTGCCGATCCACCCGCAGGCGCTCGCCAAAGTCAAGTCTGCAGTAATAGCAGGGAAGTGATGCCTCTCAAACCAGCCCCTGCCTGGGCTGCTCTAGTAACTTCACCTGTGGTGCCACTCAGCCAGCAGAGTGTCCCAGAGTCCCTCAGTTTACCTCTCCAGAGTCAACCCTTTCCATGGCAGCAGCCCCTGGAAAGGTGGTTTGTCTTCAGGAAGGCAGCTGGGGAGAAAGTCCAATGGGAAGCAGCAGGATCCAACCCACTGCAGCTGCTGGTGCTTCCAGACCTTTTGCCAGTGGCAGACGGTCCTTGGGAATAGCAGGAGAAGCCTGGAGCCCTACCACAGTCCAAGAGCACTTGGAAGTTACAGCAATAGCACCACCGGGTTGCTCTGCACAGAAGCAGGATGGTTTCCTGGTATGTTGCACCAGTGCATCCCCTGCATCCTCCCAGCACAATGGTATGCAAGGAAGTCATGCAAATTTCTCCATGAGAACCAGTGACAGACCTGCTTCTGTGTATGGCATTTCCTCCCTCCTTGGGGCTACTCCCAGTTCAATGCCAGATGTGTGTCAGAACTGCCAGTGCTACAATTCCTTCTTCCTCTCTTCCCACCTTTGATCCTGCCAGCCCAGAGCCTCCACCATCACTCGTCCAGGGTGTGGTCAAGCACAAAGCATGGTGCCTGAGCCTGTGTTGCTCTTTTGCAGTAGCTTGTCTGACTCCTTTTTCTTCTTACGTGCATTAGCAGAAGTCAGATCTTCTTTAAGTTGTCCAGTGGAGGAAGCCAAGAGACAGGGAAGTGGGGAGAGGAGCCACAAAAAAAAAACCTCCATGAGTCCAGGTTTGGTAGGAAATCAAGTTAAAATAAAACAACCAACCCAGTCACTGCAAGCAAATACCACCCCCTGTTAAGGGTTTCTAGACCAGCCATCCCACAAGCAGCACCTCTCCCACTCCCAGCAGAACAGGGTGGCCCAGGCAGCAAAACATTCAACAAACTGTTCAGTTGCCACTTCTCAGGGGAAAACATTTGCTTAAAAACAGTCAGATGAATTTGGAGTGATCTATAGGGCACTTTGTTATGTTAATGACTGTTACCAACTGTCTGCTCTTTATATTAAAGTGTTGACTCATTGTCAGTTGGGGCGAGACAAGACAGCTTGCTTGTGCCTTGCAGTCCTTTTGCACTCACCCAAACTACTCATGTGAAGACACTTTAATATGAAGAGACACTGTCTGTGGCTATTATTAATCTCCTGACTGAAGCCCAGAATACTAATAACACCATGCAGGATCAGCTAACCTTTCCTCAGAGCATTCTTCATTCTGCAGGATTTTGGCCAAAGCAAAAACATTTTTCTCTGCTCTCACAAGGCTGACAACCAGACTTCCCAATCAGAGATGTAAAAAGGTTTTCATTTGCCCTCTCCTGTGCTCAAATAACATCCTCATCATCATCATTCTGGTAGAGGTAAGAGGGGTGCCTCCTGTGAGCCCAGAAACATCAGCTTTACCCACATCAGACAGCAGCATTTGGCAGGTCTGGCTGAGGTGAGAAAGCAACTTGTTTATTCTCAGACTGATCTTAAACCCAAGTGTAACAACTGAACCTCACTGTGAGCTATACAGTCCAAAAGTGACATTGGCATCTGGTAAGAACTGGAAGATGGTTAATGGGGTGAAAAAAATAAAGGTTATCTTTTAAGTTTTGTAATGGCCAATAACTCTTGACATGCAGAAAGATTAGGCTGAGGTGCAGACGCTGGTGTCCTGATAGAGTACTCCACCCCCAAAAAAAATCCTAACACCTTGCACAGAACTGCAAAACAAAGCACCATATTACTCTTCTCCATCTGATGCTGCTGCTCTGGGATCCAATCCAAGAAAGCTCAAACCATTTATCCTGGTTGCATGCAGAGCACTCCATAGGTAAGTTTGTGTAACTGGAGTCTGAACACGATAACCTCAGCAAATCACAGCTGTCCCTACTTCTCCTTTTGCCTTGGGAGGAGCCCAAACACATTCCTACAGTTTCATTACATTTTTACCGTCCTCTTTCCAGCCAAGCCATTTATTTTTAGTTGTATGTGAGGCCTCTTCCATCCACATTTAAGAAAAAAGCAACAATCCTAGATCAGAGCAGTGTCTGCTCCCTGCTCAGGCAGACCAGCCAGGCTCACCCTGTCAGCTTTAGTGGATTCACATCCCTGTGTCACCAACATCTTCTTTCTGGAAACCTCTGTATATAAGTTACTTTGGGCTCCTGACCCTACTGAAATAAAAGAATCTGCCCCTCAAAGGAAGAAAATAGACCCAGCTATGCTTTTAGCACCAGGAAAAACAACCACCCCACATACGTGATAACTGCATGATTTTCCAGAAAATGTTTAGGCTTGTTGCTTTTCTCTGTCAGGAAAATTATTTAGCTCTTGGTTAAACCCATTAATTTTCAAGGAATGCTACTGTATACAATTTGTGAGAGATCCAAACATTTTGTGCTTTGATGTTGCCTTAATAGTATAAAAGTATAATATATGTGACTGTAAAATAATGATTTTTAAATGAAGAGTGACCAACTGTAGTATTGCCAGAAAGACATTAAGTGCATTTAGATTTACAGAAGCATTTCCCCTCCCGAGCCATTGTCCATAACAAAGTAACTTCTCTTCTTTCAATAGTCATGGGAATTTAAGAAAGCAACAAAACTCTTACTTCTTTAGCCAAGCCAAGGCAGAAGTTAACATTTGAGACTCGTAACAGCACAGGCTGATAGAGGCAATCTTTGCCCTCAAATAAAGACAGTTCTTGTCAGGCACCTGCTCTCTTCCACCCCCAGAGCAGGGCTGGGGCACATCTAACAGAACAAGCACCAGGTGGGAGAAGCTGCACACAATTTTTCCTCATATCCCAGGAAAACACATATGCTGAGGCAAACCTTTAGGAGTTCATATTTTTCCTCCTTGAATATTATTGCCATCATGCTGAAAATCAGAAAAAAATCAGTGCATTATAAAAACATTTGCTTTTTTACTATGTCAGATACATGAAAATATGTTTGGCTTGGTAAAACAAACCCAGTTTTCAAATAGATTTGCACCTCCAGTAGATAGTCTGCTCCCCTGAATTCCTGAATTGCCAGCATCTGTAGGACCAAAGCCCCTGGGATCAGAAAGGTTTTCCTTCCTTCCTTGAAAGACATCATCTCATTTAATTTGCCCTCAAACATGCCAGTCTGGGGAGTTTTGAAATCTCTGGTTTTATTCAGCCTACAAAGAATACTTCCTTTCTTTTTCTAATGTCAAATTCGCCTTTAGCAGAAATAAAAAGCTTCATATACAAATCTACCCTTTCTGCTTGACATAAACTTATTATTTCAAGAGATAGAAAGGAGATGGCTCATATAGCATTGCAATATTCTGCAGTCTTAGTTAAAATGCTTGATTATGTATAAGTTGTGGCAATAGTGGACTACTCAAAATTTGAGAGAAACGCATTTTGTACTTTAAAGCTGGTTTGCAGATAGTGTGGCTGAATGAGCACAGGATCATCACCAAAATAATGTTCATCAACTCAAGCCAAGTGGGTGCTCTGCTGTAGTTTTAACTTCAAAGCAGAGGCCTCACAAATTGCTATAACAAGAAATGGACATGAAAGTCTGCTCATATTTGTACATACTTTTCTTCTGCCATCTCACAGACACAAAAAATAAAATACAACCCCCAAACCTCTGAGTTTCTCCACCTTGACTGGCCACCCCATGGCTGGGGCGAGGAGGGCAGAACAACCAGAAGGGGAAGAGCCCTGCTGCTTCCTGCCACAGGCAGCACATAACAGAGCTACATCCCCTATTTAAAATGCCAAACCTGAACAGAGACCACAAGAGTCCAAGCCAAGCTGCCCCTGGCCTTACCAGCAAGGCAGAGCTGCTCTTAATCCCCAACAAATTCAAGGCTAGACAAAGCTAACCTGTGTTATTTCACAGCACATGCCAGTGTTGTTCTTTTTTTGATGGTAGAGGCTTGTGGAAGATGGGGTATGAATAATCTGGTGCTTTAAATGCATGTTGATAAATACCTAGAGACAGCAGCTCCCTGATCCCCAGAACAGAAGGTTTGTGCCAACAAATGAGGGGAAGAAGGTACATCCAATGTCAACCTGCACGCTCACCAACCCCCTGCTCCACTGCACACTGACCCCCAGTTGTTCCAGAAGGGTTTACCTTGCAGGTGTTACACCAAATAAAGCCTGGAAAACTCCCAAGCTGAAGTTCAGGTTCCCTGACACTGTCCCACAAGAGCAGATGCTGCTGAGAGCCTCGAGCACTGGCAGTGAGCTCTGACCTGACAGCCTGGCTAAAGAAGAGTGTCCCACCCAGCCAGGGTGGCTGGGACAATCCCTCCTGGATTCAGGCTGCTGAGCTGTGCTTTGTGGGCAGCAGATAGAACCCAGGAATAGAGAGAACCCTGAGCCAGGCCTGAGGGCTGGTTCTTGCCTCCCCTTTGTGCAAGCAGGGGACGTAATAAAGCCCTCATGCTGTAATTCCTGAGAACCAAGAGGAGGTGCTGACCTGACACCTAGAAATAGAAGCAGAGAAACCACCCTCCTGCTTTAGGGCAGACCAGCTGTGCAGAACTATTTATACCAATAACTATTTCTGTTAGGTACCTGCAGCATTTACAAGAGCTGAGCAGCTGGCTGACTCAGTGGAAACTGCCATGCCTCCATCCTTTCTGCACACCTCAGAAACTGCACAACTGCAGCCTCAGCTCACTCATTTGGGCTTATTTACTTCAATATTCCTACAGCAACCCCCAATTTCCAATTTTACAGTAGCAGTAATGCAAAATTAGTACTGGATTCATTTCTGTTGTTCAGTTTCTCTGATGCCCCCAGCTTTCAGACCAAGGTGAGGGTTTGATGCATTGTTATGACAAACCTTTCAGGAGGAGAAGATAATCATGCACCACCTGGGTTACTGGAAATTCAATTTACTTTGCAGCATGCTTTATGCTGGTCTGGAGCTATTAAGGAGATACAGTTTCCAGTTGAGGAGTGTGCAGCACTGCACAGCTAAATTGCTTTCTCAGGATTGCCCAGTGCTGCCCCTCTGCATCATCCTGGGGCTGTTCCCCCTGGAGGCCTCTCCCCACCTCTTGGGGTAACACATCTGAGGTCAGAGCCTGCAGGAATATAATATTTGCCCAACTTTGGACAAACTTTAGCCCAAACACCCCAAACCTTTTTATTTTACCTAGCCAGGCAGAGCTTACTTCCCCCTCCACCAGACAGGGACAGGATCAAAATCTAGAATAGGATTCACAAGCAAAGAAATACAGAAGAAACTCCCTCTTGGAGGTGGGTTGGCTTTTTTCTAATAGGGACAACTATCTTCATTAAAATTACCTGCACTCTTCTTCTCTAAAAATCTTCTTTTCAGCCACCATCTCCATGCTCTGAAGACACTGCCTTCCATCAGAATAAAGGAGCTGACCTTTCACAAAAGAAAGAATTGTCAAATTAACATGATTACCATCTGAAGCAGAGGTCACATTTGGAGAGAGGTCTGTTGTCTGAACAAGTTTAATTCACAGGTGTATCTATCTCTCAGATCCTGGTTTCCCACACAGCCCAGAAATACATGGAACATCTACATTCACTCTTACATAGGTATTAAACATAGTTAAATATTTAGCTTAAACTGAAAGTTAAGAAAGTATCTCTGATATTGCTACAGGACATTTTCTTGAACAGTTAAATGCAATCCCCATTTTTAAAAGGACAATTAGGAATTAAAAAATGGAATTGTAATTTTGTTGTGAAACATCCAAAAGGGACTAAGATCTGAAAATAAACACCAAAAGGCCTAGCACTGAAGCATGGTTGCTGATTTAGGAATTAAGCCTAGACACTACCTTTCAGGAGGATTAGTTTTCCTCATCTACTCCCATTTTGTGTTCTACATTCAAGTACAAAGCACCAAAGTATGTCTTGGCAAATCCTTCAATAATCAGCAAAAATTACATCCCCTTTGTCTAGGACATGCAATTCTCTGAGAAATTAAAAACTCTCTAAACTGGCACCAGCAAACATGTTCAGGTCACATTTGCACTTGTTAACACAGAACTTATAAACATTCATTGCAAGAAAAAAAGCCAGCAGCACCAAAGAACTTGCTTACCATTAATTACCACAGGCATTTTTATTACATTAAAGCTTTAACATATATCAGAATACTGGGTCAGGGAAAATAGCAGAATAACTTAAAAAATAATAATAAAAAGCAGCCTTGCTGGGAACTATTGTTTTAAAAAATTCTAACCAACAACATAATAGGAGCTTCCTGAAATATTAAATGTTGTAGCATTTAAGTTATCTGCAGCAGGACATGATGAACCCTGGTAGTCTCACAAAATTTTCAATGTTATTGAACAGTCCTTCAAAGCAAGCACCAAAAAAACACACAAAAAATAAAGAACCATTTATTTCTGCGCTCCCCTCTTCTCCAGAGCCACGAGTTTCCAGAAAATGTCCCACTAGGACCTCTGTAATTCTCAGACATTGCAAAGGTCAAAGATTTCCCTGTAACAAGGCACATACCTCTCCAGAATTAAACTCTGCACACATGACTGTTTGTCAGATACTGTGCCAAACCCCTAACGTTTGAATTATTTTTTAGGAAGAGGTAGACATGTCCTACTGATCACCTCAGGGTAGCAATCCAGACAACCTGATTCAAGAATTTCCCAGTAAGCTAATCATTACAAAATGTTAATGAAGCATTCCTCACATACTTGTCATGTTTATTATCCCCTTCCCAGCCTCCTGTACCTGGCTAGAGGAAATCCAAGTAGCCCAACATGACATTTTTACCTTAGTATCCAAACAAAGTTTCCATAGATAAGCCAATAGTGGTGAATAAATAAAGCAATACTTACTACACTATTCATCCCCAACTCCCACAATTATTAATGGTCACAGTCTGAAAAGGCCTTAACTGATCATCGTTAAAAGAAATATAGAAATATACATAAAACCAGCTGTCTTAGACAGCATTTTTATTAAAAATGAATACACAGAGACATAGCAGCTTTTACAATAAAAGTTTTTAAAAAGGCATCAAGTTGTAAGCTAACCATTCAAAAAAGAGGCTTTGAAATGTTGTCTTCCACAGCACTTTTTGCCCATTTGTCAATGAGGGACAGAAATATGCAGATTACCCAAAGGACAAACAGGCACAGCAACTAATCTAAACTTCAAGCCCTTTTTTGAACAGCTGATCAAGCATCACCCTCCGTAGCAGCATCTGGAGCACACTTCAGTGTTCTTTCAAGTGGCTGGTGTACTTGATCCATTTCTTTAAAATATTTTAACATTCAATAAAACTATTTCAAATAGAAAAACTTCTGTCACATGAAAGTAAGGTTTCCTTTTCAGATTCCGTGAAAGCTTATGAACTTCACTGGCAGCATTTCTGTAATGGAGCAGGAGCTAAAACCAGCAGAACAGGCACTTCAGCAAAACTGTCTGTCAACAGTTCCTAAAGTCATATTGATTGCAGTTCAGAAGACAGTTTCTTGCTACTTTGTGGTGGTGTAAGGACACCAGTGGGGAAAGGTGAAGTCCTATTTTGTTCAGCCAATATGGCTTGTTTTGCTTGTGCTCTGTCCTGAAAGCACATGACAAAGAGGAAAAAAAAAAATCTTTACTCTGGTGTGTCTATGGAACAGATCAATAGAATTCAGTGTTTTATAATCTGATAGGCTGTTCATTTGGAAAATCATATGCATATATCCATATCTAACCCTCCAAACAGTAAATGACAAATCACACAGTACACAGTAGTTACTTGTAGTACAACTCAGAGATCAGTATTAGTTTTTAGAATCTAATGATTAGCATTAAGCATTCATAACATACAAGCACCCCTGTACCTTCAAGAAAGCAAAATGCAGAAACAATTGAGCAGGAAGAACTTTAACTTCTACCTAGAATTCAATAACCTAAAGAGAAAAACTAACCCAAATAGCTGAAACCACAATTTGTTGAACAAAATTTTCATTTTCTGCAAGTTTCTCACACTAAAAACCACTGCTTATCAATGACCACTATGACGTAACAGTCACACTGGATCAGTCTCAAGAGATCAATCTTTATTTTTCTCTGGATCAGACAAGACTAAATTAGTGGTATTTCCTAGAGAGAAACTTCAAGTACCATGTGTTGGACCTATCCCAAAGGATAGAGATATGCTTCTGATTTCTAGGGTAATTATATGCTTTTGATATGAGAGGCTGAAGGCACATCTTTTTAGATCATCTTTTTAAACTAAATACTAAACAAGATGGTCCCAAGAAAAGTCTTTGTCTCAAGAATTTTGGATCAGGACTACAACCTTATACCTTTTATCATCTCAATACACTCAGTCTCAACCTGTTCATGCTTCTCTTAAGTTGACTGTATGTCCTAACCAAAGAAACAAGACTTCAGAGACTTTACAGACAGGTTTTTGTCTTCATTCTGCACATACATACCAGCAAATCAAAGCTGTTAATGTGCATCTGTATATTGTGCAAATCTTCAGGAGGTATCCCACTAAAGTGTTTGAGTTTGGAGCTTCCTACTTCCCTTAGAGCCATGGCAAACGGGACCATCCATTTCACACAGTCCTCTATCTCACAGAATTCATAACCTGCAACACAAGACACACACTTATCTGCCTGAATTAAGACAAAATATTTGTCAACACACAAGATTTAAGCCTATAAATGCCAATACCTGAAACTTTCTGCATCAGCTCAGATGAAGAGAAGTGATACAATGCAGAAGCTGCAAGTATTCCATAGGTATATTCCAAGCAGCCAATATCCAGCACACAGAGATCCAAGAGCTAAAAGACAACAGATGTTTAGTAAGGCTGACAGAAAAACATGTTTCCAGGTGAAACAGCATTTAAAGGAAATCAGTCTTACCTCTGTTATTTGTACAAATATCTGCTGTGGATATTGTGGCAGCATTACCTCATACAGATCATTTAAATATGCAACTTGCAGGTAAATGTTTAGCCAAGATACAACTGTCAGTGGATTTAAGTTCCAATTAAGAGCCTGAAAGAACAGACATACACAAGACTTCAATTAAAGTTAAGTTCCTAACTTCAACCATGCAAGATGGTTCAACAATCACAAACTCTAATCCCAGCTGGTTAACGCATCTTTAGAAAATGAAAACCAAGTACTCTCCTGTAGCTCTTCCTGCTGATAGTCAGGGAACAAATAATTTTGTTAATACACACATCCTTGTGGATGTTTTAGATCACTTGTTACGTAAAGAAAACGCTGCTTTCTAATTAGGTGCTGCCTCTTAGCAGCACCTAAGATTAACTGAGAAACTCTGCTTTTAGTCTGATTGTGCTATATATTTTTACAAATGAATTCCACTTGTACATATTACCTTCATAATTATCAATTCCATACTGATGATTTCATCTTCTGTACAGGCTCCATCCGTAACATAGGCAAATTGGTGCAACTTTGGTGGATAAATTTCCTGAAAGATAGGAGATCAAATATTTAATTTGTGGAACAGGCTGCAACTAGTTTCATGTGTTCCTTATCCCCCCAGTCTAAATCCTGTGCTCTCTGCCTTTAATAGACACAGATTTCTTGTTCATCATAGCCTTCAACTCTCTTTGGATGGATCAGCACAAACCTACATTGTTTTACTACAGCACCACTGTGATTGTATCCTAACTGACATCAAGATTTTTTTAAGCATCCTAAAGAAAAGGCCTTTTATCTCTTGCTTAAGAACAGACTGAACAGCAGCTCTCTTAAATGACTAAGAACTTAAAAAGCACTGTGTATTTTAGTAGTTCAAATTGCTCCAGTCAATAATAGCTCAGACTATAATGCAGTAGGTACTCTATTGCAATGAAATTGCAACAAGTGGTCTCTGCATACAGCAGCCAGCCAAAAACTCATTTAGCAACTGCAACTAAAACTTTAGATTCCAACATTGAATTCTCTAATGAGAAAACTAGCTAATATCACAGCATAATTTTAACCACTTCTAAAAAAACAGGCATGTTGAAAAAAAAATCTTTGTTCTGTCATTTGAAAAAAATGATAGCAAGTAACTCCATAAAGCTTTCCACAATGTGTCCAGCATCTAATAAGTGTGCTATGTGTCCATTCACATTTTTATGGTAAGCAAAGCTGGAGACACTTACCTCAAGCTTTGCTGCTATGAATAGAGAAGTGACACCAATAAGCTGCAAGAGTGTTTTTACAACATCCTGTTGTGTTGCCATAAAGCGATCAAAGAAATCTTGTGCTAAATAAAAAGTTTCTCTATGAAGTTTGTAGGCTTCACAAACCTGGAGAGACAATAGATTACAAAGGTCAAGAACAGTGTTAAAAAGTCAAAACTAGATGTTACATATGTATTAAAAAAAAGCATGAGATAGACACAAAATTTATATTGGCTTTCTACTTCATTGCTATTGTGAAGTAACATTTTAACTAACTACAAGAGTTAAACAGTTTCCTTTGACACAAGATGACTGCCATTACAATAACTTCCAAGAACAAAAAGAGACCCCAGTGAAAACCCTTCTAGGAAATGCAAGCACATGTTCCAACAATGACAGAACATCAGTTCCTCATTTTCTGCAAAGATCCATCACTCCAACACCTCAAAAGAGAAAATTCTCAAGCTGTTTAAGAACAGGGATTATGCCACCAAGTCATCCAAATAGTGAAACAGACTCAGACACAGGAGGAGCTGAAGCACATTCTGCATGACAAAAACAGATAAAAAGGCTGGACGATGGATCTGATCTCTGAGCTTCCCACCTTCCTTCTTACAGTGACTTTTGTAATTATTTGTTCAGCCTTTGTCTGCAGTGTGACCTTAAAAGCTTATCCTGTTTTAGGGACAAATTGATTATTGCCCACTATCAATCTAAATGAGTAACAGCATGTATTAAGTCTGCAAATCATCAGCTCAGTACATCATATATCCTTTAAGTTTGGTGTCATTCATTGACAAAATTTAAGATGAAGACAAGTATTCTGGAGCTAAACATGCTCCTGAAGTGCACTCATGACAGTTATTAGTGCACTTCAACAAAAGCACACTTGAAACACTCACAAGCACAGAAAAGCTTACCTCCATAAGCCAGTCTAGAAGGATGGTTCTCATTTTAGGCTGTAGCTGGGGGTGCCTTTGCAAGTAGAATTTATCCCTCACATAGGTCTCTTCTTTGTTTATCATGTTTTTCCATACATCATCCTTGCTTGCCCAGCTAAAAGAGATCAATGTTTAGTCTTGGATCATGACTGATAACTAACAAGAGGAAGGCAGAGCAGCAGCAGCCCAGCACACTCACCCTAGAGCTGGCAGTGGGGTGGCTCTGGTGGGAACAACGCTCAGATGGACAAAGCGCGAGTAATCGACATGAACGGGATCGTCGTCTTTATCCGGAGTGGGGAGCAGCATGTGGGCATGCTCGTGAATGTTATTCCAGGACTTCTGGCAAATCAAACAGGAGATTTTACACTGTGCTTTTTAAAGTCATTGTTTTAGTTGTAGATATGTAATACTCAGAACTTCTGTCACAGTTTCTTGCCAATGTCTTATCTCTTTGAACTGCACAGAATCACAGAATGGCAGAGGCTGGCAGGCACCTCTAGGTCTTTTCATCAAGCTCCCTGCTCACACCAAGAGCCAGTTGCCCAGGACCATGAGCAGAAGGCTTTAGAACATCTTCAAGGATGGCAACACCAGAACTATTTTGGACAACTTGTGCCATGCTTGGCTGCCCTCACAGTAGAAAGCATTCCATGATACTCAGGGAACCTCTTCTGCTTCAGTGTGCTCATCTCCTCTTGTCCCATCACACAAAGAAGAGCTTAGCTCCACCTTCTTTACATCTTCCCTTCAAATAGTTATAAACAATTGACACAAATCCCCACAGACCTTCTCTCCAGGCTAAACAGCCCCAGCTTCCTCATCCTTTCCTTATCAGCAAGATACTCTGGTTCCTGAATTACCTTAATGGACCTTTTTGGACTCTTTCTTGTATGCTCAAGTCTCTTTTTTCACTGGGGAGCCCACAGCTGGACACAACACTACAGATGTGGCTTCACCTGAGCTGAGCAGAGGGGATTTTTCTTATAAGCACAGTAGAGAAAGTTTGGAACTAAAGCTGAAGAACATTCACCCTACTCTTTTGAAGGCCCACAACTGTTTAATGGAAAGATACCCATGTCAGAACCTCCTACTCTCATGCTGTGTTTTGTTTTTACCAAAAATATACTTACCCTCAGGTAAAGAACAAGCAGATGGAACACAAAGACCCAAATATGAGGTCAGGATTTCTGGTAAGGAATATGTAGATAATATGCCTGAAGCCATGCTTTCATGCACAGCATCTCAGATGGTGAACACAGCAAAATAGTTTGTAGGATTTTGTACTCGTTCATTTAGCGGAGTTAAGCTAAAAACCCAAAGCACGTATGACCCAATTTTCAGAATACAGCCAAGTACATGTTAAACAATTGCTACAAAACTATCAAGCTGATAATTTAATATGCCAAATTCTGCCCTGGTCTGCAAACATCAGATATTCAAAACTTCACCTGGCATTTGGACCAGAACTTAAACCTATAACACTTTATTTGGACCAGAACTTAAATCTAGGTTTACTCTTCTACCATCTAACTCTTTAACCGGATCTTGTACACTTCACACAGTGCCCCAGGAAAACACTACTTTATTTGCAGTAGAATACAAAGCCTGCATTGTGTCATCATGCCTAAGCAAATTAAAATTTGGCATTTCTATTTAATACTGAAGTCAGCCATCTTACTGCAAATTGATCAGTTCTGCACCGCTAAAAGGACAGAACTCCCTAACAGATTTCTAATGTGCTAAAAAAAAATTCAAAACAAGTTCAGAAGAATCATTAGGCACTATCAAGTAAAACACTATGCGAAACTTTGCCTCTTTCAAGAAAGCTTCCACAGCTGATTTTTGCCATCTTTCTTACACATGACATCACTTTCCAGCAAAATGGCTCCTTCCTGCACCAGTTTCACAAACAGAAACCACTGACTTGATGAAACAAAAACCACATTTCACAGCTCTCTCACAGCTAAGACTGCTTTGCACTTTGAGTTACTGACACATAGATCAGTCTTTTTTCTTCTTGGGAGTTCTACATGCAAATACAGCATAGCTACATACCTAGCCATGCCAAGATTTAATTTGGGTGGGGAGGAGGCAAAACATGGGAATAGCATCCTTATCTTAAAAATTAGATTCCTCACAAACTGAAAGTTTGAATTAAAATGTTGCATCAGCATTGCTTCAAGTTAATTTTTGTCCTCCCTCAGAACTAGACTTTAGTCACACTTTGTTCTCCAACTGCACAGCAAGCCCAGCTGCCAACAGCCTTTGGAGAAGTGCTGTCTTATCAGTTAATCAGCAAACAGAAAAGCAGCAGATTATACAGTATCTATTTAAAGGTGCCTACTACACCAGCAGCTTCTGAAGGACAAGAGACTTGCTCACAAGGCTCTCAGACACATCACATGCAACAATACTAAAGATATTTCACCACCCTCAATTTTCTATAAGGAAATAGAAATCAAAGTTTAAGAGCCTCTTAGGTGTTTTGAAAAGAAGGGAAAACAAAGTTTTTGACAACATAATGTCACTTAACAAGACACTGGGTAAAAGATGTGAACAACACTACAACTACACAGCTCAGCTGGAGACAAGAATGAAACTAATGTGCAGGGCCTCAAAAGAAAGCAACCTATGGGGGAAGGAGATGGGAATTAATTAGTGTGGTGAGGGAGCACCATAACTCTGGCACAGATTTTGGTTGAGAGAATGAACATATCAATCAGGCTCTTGAATCTTTAGAAGAGATTTAGCAAGACACTCAATCGAAAGCAAGAAACACTATCAAGATATTGCATTACCTCACTGCAGTTATAAGGAAATAGGAGCCACTAGTATAAAAAGGAACAGTTTAAGATGGGGAGGGTATGAGGAAACCATGAAGAACTTCCTTTGGGCTTGCACAGAGCCAATCCAGAAGGAGACCTGTCAGAAAGCAACAGATATTACCCAGAATCTGTGCAGTCTAGCAGAGGAAACACTACAGTCCTGGGCTTACTTCTGAGCTGAAGCAGAACAGGAGCTGAAGCAGAACACAAGAAAAAACAGCAGTAGGGAGAATGGCCTCTTCAAATCTATGTGGAGCCCAGCAAAAAAGCTTGGTGACGCCCACAGTAATGTTCCAGGTACAGGAGCAACTAAACAGATGCTGATCTCAATCTCAGACCTAAGAGCAAGAGACTGACTGGAGGAAAAAAGCACCTCAGAACGCTCATTTAGAGGAGAGGTACCAAGAGGAAGAAGGTGGGTGATAAGACCATTAAAGCATCCAAGCCCATACAATTCCAAACAGAGAAAACCCAGAAGTGGGAGTATTCTTAAAGCTCAAACATTAGCAGGCTTCAGTTTCCTGCAGCATGTCACCATTCATTGATACATTAGAATATTATATTTTTGAACAACCTCCAGGATATAGATCAGAGAAAACAGCAGGCTGACCACAGGCAGGGCCTTCAGTGAAGAAGAAACACCTAAAAATACAAACTGCTGAAACACTTGTGCACCTCAATGTGAGCTAGGAGCCACCATAATGAGCTTCTACTGACAAGCAAGGAGTGCAGCAGAAGGAAAAGAATGACACAGAACTGCACTCAAACAGCAACATCAGAGGCTTTTCAGCATGGAAATCAATGGCAGGGGAACAGGCCTGTTTGTCACCCTAAAAGCAGCACCTTATACCATAGACAGTGGTCTCACTTCCAAGTCCACAGCCTTAGTTTGCCCATCAGAAATAGCAAGACCTATAATTCTAGCCATTTTTCACTCATAAAATGCATTACTTTGAAGTAATTTTTCTTTGCATCAGAAGGGAATTCCAGATTTAGCAAACAAGACAGAAAATAGCAACTCACACTATTAAATTGGTCCAATCCTATTGGGATAGCATAGGAGCATCTACTCCTTTAAAATAAGTCTAAATGACCTGATCCACATTAGAGCCATCAGTTCTCAACATGTGTATAGTTTAGACTCCTTTTTTGTGGGCTTTGTTTTATCTGGTTTTTTAAGTGAATCTTCAAAAGTTAATCTACATTAGTAAAAAACTTTTTGAGGCTACTTTCAAAATACTTAGGTGGAACACTCTGACAATGCTAAAATCAGATCCTGAAAAACATCTAGTGAGGAACTGATCAAAACTCCTTTATGAGAGCTTACTCCACCTTCACATGTGGAAACATTAGCTAGGTTCATCTACAGAAACTAACTTACAGATTCAATTCTTCGCTTTATATGGAGGTGACCATGCAACTTGTATCACAATTACAGAGATTATTCTAATCTAGTTAGATGAATTTTGTTTTACATGGAGCCTCAGAAGTGTATTCATCCCCACAAAGCAGCCAGAATTAGTATGAGAATTGCTAGCAGAATTACAGCAGTGCCAGTTCTCCAAAATCAAACACAGAATTTATGCAATATTCTGCTGTCACAGACCTGATGATATAGCCACCCTTTCATCACATAAAGGGTAACGGCATCCTAATTAAGAACTGAGGCCTTATGTTCCACAGAAGCAAACTAATGAATTGACTATGAAGATGTCATAAAGTGGGATGTGACTCTGATATTTTGCCTTGTGGATAAGCTAGTGTCAGTAAACAATTTATTTAATGCAGAAGTCATGTGGTATAGGCTGCAGTGGATTTATAGCTGCTTGCATTTTAGAACTGTCGTGTCTCCACAGAATAACAGTCGCCCTGGCTATCATTCCAGCCTGCTATACTGCTGCTGGAACCATAAACATATTCTCATTAGTGGTCCATGGCAATTTATATGAGAGAATAGCTTGTGTCACACCATAGACTGAAGAGCTGCTGCTGTGCAGCCAAATGTTAGCTTTTTTAACCAGATCTGGAACAATCTGGCTACTTTGTCACAACAAAAATACCTGATCTATGTAGGGAAAGATATATAGGCATGATATTATTTATTGTTTATAGAATGAAAGGGTCAAATTCCACCAGCATAGTATAATCACCTTGAAAAATTCCCAAGGAAAGATTTTTGATGCCTACCGCCTATATTATCCAAGTTTTAGTTTACCTATCCATACTGAAGTAACATTGAATGGCTAGCAAGCCAAGAGCACAAACAAGGAGACAAAATTGGAAGTCTTTATCTGCTTAAATTGAAGGTTTTCATCTGCTTTGAAAATTGAATATGCAAAAGATACTTCAAGTTTCCTTCCTTCCACTGTCTTTCTGAAAGACAGTAAAATTGGGTCCCCATTGAGATTTTCTAACAAATACCTTGTTATTATGCAATAAACATGCACAAGAAGGCCTTGCTCTGTTTAAACAGAATGAATCTTCTGGTGAAGGAGAAAGTTGCAGTGAAGGACAGGCAGTTCTTCCTTGTCAGAAGTGAGAAATTAGTTTAATATACTGTGCAAAAGAAAGACAGAAGGGAAGGAGAGATCCCCTCATTAAATGCTCACCATTTGAGCCCTGCTTAATATGTTGACTGATAACTAGTGTACGCAGTTGCAACAAGCAGAGGCCATTCCAAACAATGATGCCCATCTGTTATGGTAGCACTTCAGTCTTAGAACTTCCAGCTGCCACTTTGGGTTAGATGAGCCACATTCTGCAGAGCCTCACCTACCAAATGAGGACAGGCTGCACACCCTGAGCGTGACTTCTGCAACTTCAGCATCACCCTGTGTGTGCAGTGACAGGCTGAGGTGACAGTGACTGAGCAGGAGTGCACGTGTTCAGGGGAAAAAGAAGGGGAATGAACCTATTCCAGGACACAGGCTACTCAAGGTACAAAAGCATCATGCTTTCAACATCACACAGCATCCAACAGAGATCCCAAAAGCATCTGCTTTTTCAAGAATATGGAAAGCACACAAATGGAACTAGAGGACACCAGTAAAATAAGTTTTGACTTTTTAAATTGGTTCATTTTACATGTCTTGCTGAGAAAGTTGGAAATGGTCACTATCAACCTCCACTGCAGGACTGATTTTCACAGGTAGAGTAACTTTTCACAGGTAGAGTAACTTCATAGAAAACAAAGCATGTTTTACTGTACCATGAGCATCTAGTACACACTTCCAAGTTCTAAGGAACTCCTTACTTAGCCTGTCTAATAATTACTGTTGTCAATGGGAATAGAGCTGATCTAGGAAAAAAGGGAACACTTTCTTCTTTCCCAGATGACAAAGAAGTAGAGACATGGCTGCAAAGAGAACCACTTCAAGAGATGATCCTGTCTGCTTGCTTAAGGAGCAGATGTACAAGGTACATAAGCACATGACTGTACTTTTGCACCTCAGAGTAGGTCTAAAGGCTTGACAGGTGCACCTTTGCAACCCCAGGACAGCTGGATTCGCTTCAGCATTAAAATAATGCTTCAGACCAACACAGGCCTTATATCTTACAGAGGCTTCAAAACTGTATTGAAATACGAACTGTATTGTTCTGCACACTCCATCATCAACCAGGGCCAACAGTCCCCCACTGCTATGCAGCATGTGGCAGAAGCAGACCCGTTTCACCACGTTGCCATAAAAAATAAAGTACTGCAAAGTAAGTGCACGGTTAAGCAAGATTACAATATTTACGCATAAAGCCAATTAAATTACCTGTTTTTCACACGGCTTTTTTCTAGTCATCTCCATTTTGGCAACTTCTTCATCAGGATCCTGTAAGAACTACAAGAAGCGACACATGATTTCCGGAGTAGAGACGGCGGGACAAGCAGCTGCTGGCAGCTGTGACACACGCGGGGTCCCGCAGGAGCACAGCCCCGCGGGCCCACCCGGCCCGGGCCCGCCGCGTGGGGCCCGCACCCAACAAAAGGCGGCGAGGGCGCGGGGGCCGGGCCCGCACTCACCGTGGCCACATCGGCTTTCCTCTTGCGGGCTCGCATGGCGTACTCCGCACGCTGTCCCCCCGGGCAGGATTCCTGTCGTGCGCGCAGTGGCTGCGGAGAGAGGGGGAGCTGAGCGAGCGCCGGCCGCGGCTGCCCGGCCTGCAGGGCCCCGCGCGGGCGGCCCGGGCACTCACCGCTCCCGGCGCACGGCACCGCCCCGGCCGGCGGGGCGAGCGCAGCGCGGAACGGGGCCGAGCGAGCCGCAGAACCCCCCTCCCCGCCCCACAAAGGCCGGCAGAGGCGCGCAACGGGCGGCCGGACCGGCCCCACCGGCTCCCCCCGCGCTGCCGCTCACTCACCGCCGCGCCGGCCCTTGCCGCCCGGGAGCGGGCGGTCGGCGGGTGCCGGGCCGTGGGGCAGGGCGAGCTCCGCCGGGCGCTGCTGCCTCACGGCGCGGCCGCTCCCGTCCGTGCGCGCGGCGCGGGCCGCGCCCGGCGGGACATTTA
>QUSF01000073.1:0-42057 GCA_003676055.1 Chloebia gouldiae | reverse complement strand
GCGGGCCGGGGCGGGGCCGGCGGGGCGCGGGAGACGCGCGGGGTCCCGCGCGCGGCAGGGGGCGGGGCCGGGGGCGGGGCCTGCGGATCCCGCGCGGAACGGGCCCGGGGGTGTGGCCGGGGGGCGGGGCCCGGACGCGGAAGCGGCGGGAGCGGCAGTGGCACGTGGGACCGCGCCGGGCCGAGCCGAGCCGAGCCGAGCCGAGCCGAGCCGAGCCGAGCCGAGCCGAGCCGAGCCGAGCCGAGGATCTTGTCCCGGACTCGCTCCCGGCCCGGTCCCTGTCCCGGTCCGCTGCGGGAGGCGGGGCCGCCTCCATGGCTTGCCCGGCCCGGCTCCGCTGGCGCCCGCCTCCCCTCCCCGCAGGCCATGCAGCGGCCCGGGCTGTTCGGGCGGCTCGCGGCGGCGGTCGTGGGGATGGTGCACGTGGCAGCGCTGCCAGGTAAGCGGCGGGCGGGCGGCACGGCCGGCGGGACCCGCACCGGGACCGGGTCGCCGGCGTCACCCCTTATCCCGGCTGCGGTCCCCCTGGAAGGATGTCCATTCGCCGCAGCCACAGCCCCTCGTGAAGCGCCGTACGTTTGAGCGCTCCCCGTTTCAGAGGTAAAAACGGCGGGAAGCAGCTCCACACAGGGACCTGGGCTGAGAAAACAGGGTTTTCTGGGGTTCGGGCTCGGCCAGCTCTGTGCTTCAAGAAGCAAGGGTCAGGGAGTTGCACAGGTGGGCGCAGGGATAGGATGGAGGCTGGCTGGGGCTCTCTCATGCCCTTAGAGGCAGTGGGAAGCTCGGACAACACGCAGGATCTGTTCCAGCCTGGCCTCCTCGCCCACCTTTCCAGGAGCTCGGGGTGGGCAGAGCTGGTCAGGACGGCCCACCTTGCCCTGCACAGGCTGATGGCCAGAGCTCAGGGTGCCCCACCTTTTTCCAGAAGCAGCCCCAGGCAGGACGGCCAGCTCCTCCTGTGCTGGGAAATCAGGCCAGCCAACAGAGTTGATACAGGGCTCAGCTCAGTCCCCATTTCACTCTCCTACTGCTTGGCCTTAGGAGCCCAAATATCAGAAGAGACTTTGGTCTTAAGGCAAATTCACTGAACTCCAACAAAATGTGTGTATTTCTGCTATGAAGATGAGAGACAATCAACCTTGCAGATTAAGATCAGCTTTAACTGGTTTTTAACTCACTGATGCTTGGCATAGGTGTTCTGTGCTGCCACAGAAGTCAGTCTTGCCCATGGGTTGTATTGTCTGGAGCATTACTAATGCAGGATAAATTACAAGTATGTGAATAGCAAGCTAAGAGCAGACCTAGTGCAACAGGGGATTATAGCAGACATTCCTCAAGTTTGTGAATTAGATTTAGGAGCTGAATGGGTACAGCAGCTTTGCCAAGTTCAGCTAAGGAAAGAGAGGAGTTCACCTAAGGCATGTCACAAGGAGATAGGGCAGCCTTTGAACAAATTTGCCCTGTATGTCCTTGTTTCAGTGTGCAGTCCCCATGGAAGCTGTTACTGTTCCATGGGTTTGGTTTGTGCATGCCCTGGGGTAAGCAGCATTATTCTTGCAGGGACACCAAGAAGTTCTCTTCCATTGACCCAGATCATTGATCAAGCTCGTCAGGAGGCAGAAGTTTACGAGGATGCTGCACTTGTAAGTTTTGGTTTCTTTCTTCTCATGATGACCATTACACAAAACCACTTCTGCATAGCCAGAATTTTAAATTGAGCCTACAGCTCAAAATGCATCAAAAGCATCTTGAAGCTCATAGATCAGAGATGTTTAAATCTGTGTTGTTTATTTTGACATAGGAAGTAGGTCTTCTAGATTACAAAAAAAAAACCAACAAAAACAACCTAAGATAAGTATCACTTGCACCCAAAACAATTGAAAAAGCTTAGATTCAAATTGTACAGTTCAAGTTGTTTGAGTTGGATGAATCAAGTCAATTTAAGGAGTTAAAAAAAGTGGCCAGAAATATGGGCTGTTGCTGGCATTCAAGGTCTCTGGCTGTAGAATGCTTCATCAATCTAGTCTGACAAGCAACTGTATTTTTAGCTCTATCCAATCCTCTGGTTTCCTGAGGTCGTGGAGCTATGCCATGTGCACAGCTGATACACTGCATGCATACCTCAGGAACCTGGAGGGTGCAGGATCACCCCACAGCTGTGTTTGTAACAAAACAGCACAGAGAATTCAGGATCTAAAGAAAAAAAAAAAGGCTCAGGCCCTTTTCTCCCCTCTCTAAGCCTCTCTCCAGGCCCCTGGCAGCAAACATGCCTGCTTTGCACATCCAGAAGAGCAGGCCCAAAAGGCCATTCTCAGCCAGAGGCAAGAAGAGACCGCTGTCAGAATTGCTGTTGGACCTAAAGTGGTGTAGTAATCTTCATAGGTCAGTAGATTTTAACAGGGTGTTTGTCCTTTTGAAAGGTCAGATATGTTTTAAACATTTCATTACACCTTGTCTTGGGTTGTTGATGTGCTTTTTCTTTGACCTGCCCACAGCATTATGAGCATTTTCTAGTGGTGTACTAATGTCCAAGGTTTGAAAATGTCTTCAATGAACAAACTGTCACTGCTCCAAGCTGTTATTTTCTGAAAAACTTTATTAACAAGTCGGTTGAAACATTTTTAATCTATAAATTAGAATGATACTATACAGACAGAACAAAATTGAATACAAGACCTTAGTTTAAAGAAGAGAAGAACAAGGTCAAAATGCCAGACAAGTCACAAAAGGTAGGTTATGGGCAGAGCACTGGTAAGGCTAAACTAGGAAAGAATGCTGAGAATAGAATCATTGAAAGGATAAACAGCACTGGGGTAAAATGATGCTAACCTGGTAGGCTTCAGTACCTGTGAACCAGATGAACATGTGTGAGATGTCCACCCAGTTAGAATAGTCCCTGACTGCAAGCTGGACAGAACAAGGAAGTTTTGTTACTTTTCATTCCTCCTGAAAGAACAGGTGTGCAGTAACTCTGTTTGCTGTACTGTGCCTTTATATTTTGTTGTTGCACTATCTCCATGGGGAATAATGTGATTTGAACACGTCAGAAGAGTGGCAAACACTAATCTCTGCCTTCCTGTGCCAGGGGAAGTGCCTGCACAGATAATCTATAACTCATAAAGCCATTGCTCCACATTGCAGTGGAGCAATATTTGCTCATTTCCTTACATAATAATTACACATTGAAACCTTCAACAGCAGGGGGAAGACACCAAATACTCCTGAAGATGAAGGACGGTACAGAAGCAGTTACTGCCACCGCTGGCATGCACAAAGCTGCTGGAACAGCTTTGAGATAAGCTTTAAAGTCAGTACTAAGAAAAAATTTCCATTTGGCTTTTATATTTTGTCATTTCAACAGTTGTACTCAATTCTGCAGTTCCAGCTCTAACTGGTTTACCTTTTCTGCAAAAGCATTGCAGTCACTGAACTTGAATATATCTTTAAATCTACCTGTCAGGAGGCACATGAGGTGAATGCAGTCATTTCTCTACACATTTGGACAAATTCAGGGCTTAGAGTTAATTGTAACTGCTACATTTTCCTGTAGAAGTCAACAGGAACATCAATATACTTCCACACCAGTCTTCATTCTAAAAGTCTGACCAGTATTAGAGAATAGAACAGAACAGAGTGACAGCAATATAAGAAACAAATCCTTTATTAAGGAGATAAGTCTCAGAGATAATCAGGAGAGCATCCATAAACATCATTAGGTTGCTTAACACTTTCTGCAATTAAATTCTTTAGTTTTTTGTGCTTTAAGAGAAATGAAAGTTTGCATGATAGATGCTTTCAGGAGCTTCCCAGCTTTGACACAGAGCTGGGAAACTCAGTAGTTCGGCAGTTTATTGCCAAACTATTCTGGAATGGGAATCTATTTGGGTTTCTTGCTCAGTATTCCAAAGGAACTGTTAAGCTGTCCATTTTTCTTGTGGAAGAAAAGCTAGAGAAAGGGTTTTTTTTTCCCATGGATGTTTGTACTGACAGTGTTCCCAAATGCTGCCCACAGTAGCCCTTAAGAAGATACATAACCATTTGCTGCTATTTAGATGTTTACATATCGTCTCGAATAGTTCAAATTGGTGCTAACATTTGAAAATAAGTATATGGTCTTGCTCACTCCATCTGTGCTGCACTTGGAAGTAAATCCTGGTATATTCAGAGTAAGGTGACTTGTCTGGCACATTCACAGCTTCACATAATAAATATGAAAGATTTGTGATATTAGAGCATAGTAATGAAAACAAGTGAGTGCTCAGTTAGGAAGCCATCTGCTCAAAATGTATATGCTTTGTACTTGTGTGCTGCTAAACAATGAAATTCCCTAGACAAGATTTTATAAGCAGCAGGCTACGAGGCATTATAATCCCTCCAATTTGTACCTGCTTTTCTTTAAGAAAGAGTCAAAATATATCTATTCAGGTTAACTTTTATTCCTTCCATTCAGCCTGGCTGACATTTATTTTGTAACTAGAAAAGAGAGCTCAGATTCCCACTTGACTGTTAGTTACTGTTCTTAACCGTAGCTACTGGAGTAGCTGACATTAAAAACAGTTACTAGTATATGTTTTATATTGATGTTTTTAAAGAATAAAAGAGTGGTAAGCCTATTGCTCTTATAACTACTGTGATAACTGGAATTCACAACTTAGAATTTAATAACAGTGGAGACCGAATAAAGTAGTATTTCTATACAGAAACGTGTAGGTAGCTTTCACTTTGATTACAGAGGTTAACATTTCAAATCTCAGCTGTATTACAGGAAAATAAAATAGCAGACAGACTGCCTACAGCTACCTCCTATGGAGTGTGCAGGAGAACATGAGGTAGCAGCTTACTTCTGTTAAGGCAGTGACCTGCTCTGGAGGTGAGTTTTTAAAGTTGCTGGGAGCTGTGCTTACAAACAGTAATTAAATGCTCTGCAAAGGCACCTGATTTCCTCTATAAGGGCACACGAGGGGCATGGGGGAATTGCTGCCATTGTCTCAGTCCCCTCCTGACCCTGTACAATAACAGGGATGGTGCAAGGCCTGCTCCCTTTCTGGAGGAAGGCTGATGAGCTTAGGGAGGTTTGTATTGGTGTGCACATGTTTGCAGGTAAAGCCTTTCTCTGGCGAGAAACACTGGGGTTAAAATTGCCCTGGGAAAAAGTTAGGTTAGGTATATACTGAGTTAAAACTTGTGCAATTGTTACCTCAGTTGTGGTTTGTTACTGTTTTGAGGCTTTCCTGCTGTAATATGTGTGAGGCTGAAGTGTTTTAAGAGGTTATTTCTGTAAGTGGAATACAGCTAAGGAAACTATTTTTCATATAGTTAGAGAGCTAATTAAAGAGCCTATTTTTCAGTAGCTAACTGTGATACAAAGGGCACTTCATGTGTAGCACTTCAGAAGTTATTCAAAGTAAAAAGGAAATATATTGTTTGAAAATTGCTTATAATAAGGCTATTGCATATAAGCAATACTTAAATTATCTTAACATTCAATGGAAAAGGAGCACAGAAGGTGTTTGCAGGAGTTTTATCTCATGCTATCTACGTAAATCCTGCTTTGGAGGATATAATGCAGAATATGTTTCCATAGGCTTCTAAACCATAAGCTTGAGTTGCAGGAACTTTAATTTAGCATAACTGTTTTCTTTCCCCCATTTTAATTAGCTCTCTGATAGTACTGAAGTTTGTTTCCTATACATATCAGTTCAGTAAACACAAATCTGTGGTGTTATATTTTTATATAAAATATGAAAGAAAGCTTTGACTTAATGGATCTGTATTTCAGTTTTCTGTATTGCAGAACATATGTTGTTCTCTTTTTAATTAAACAAAGCATAATATGCAAAAGAACAGTCGGATGATACCAAAAGAATAACACATTATTAAAGTTCTACCAAAACTATTCACTGTAACTGTGGACCTTGAGGCTATAGGAAGAGGCAGTTGCTGAAAAGTGAATATAGTAAATTTAAAGCAGGAGAGAGAACGAGAACTGTTGCAATTCTCCCATATGCCTGCATTTTGAGTTAGAATTTAATGAGACACTTTTTATGTGTAGTACTATGGCTAGAGGTTTTTATAACTTATTAAATGAATTAATTCATTAATGTAGCTAATGGAATAATTTGCTTTATGCAAATCCAGAACGGTCAAAGTAGTAGCAAGTTGTAAAAAACTCTGTTTCACTATGGAATTCTGCCAGCCCATTCTATTGCTTTTTTTTGGCTACTAGTGTGGCTCTTGAGGAGCTGAGCATTTTGAAGCCCAATTCCCAGTTGCCTTTCTTCCTGTTGAGATCAATTCTTGACTGCCTGGAAGTCTGGGGATGCTGTTTCACAGATCCTGGTTCCTGGCCTTTACGATAAGCTTGGAGTTTCCCTGATACCCAGATTTTGCTGAAGTCTGCCAAGTAGAGCATTTCTGAGCCAAAGGCTTCCAGGCTTTTTAGCCTCAAGGAATTACCTAGTTTTGCTGGTTCATTGCATTTTTTTGAATTTGCTTTGTTAAAGTAATATTGTTCTACATTAGTACTTTTGCCACACGCAACTACTGACCAACTTTGCATTCTTGCTGAGGCTGACTTAATATATTTATATATATAGAGAAAAAGAGGCTAATTCAGCAGCTGTGCCAAGGTACCAAGACCATTTGGTCAGTTCAGGTTTGTTGGAGCAGTCCTAACCTAATTCCAGAAAAAATGACTAAGAATTGTGGATTTTTTTGTGGTTTTCTTAGGACAGGATGTCACAGGTACAGAAGGGTGGATGTTACATATTGAATTGGACACACAAAGTCAAGTGCAGATGTTTTGGTTGGTTGCCATACCTGGTGCTCCTTTGCCTAATTCAGGTTTTCCTGGGCTGGAATTATGTAATTAAATATGTTGGTGAATGGCATCACAGAGTGCAAAGGTCTGACATGGCATGTCATCATATCCAGTCACCTTTTCCATTAACAGGTTGTGTCCCATTGCTTTTTAGGTAGCATGTCTTTTGTGTATTTAAATACTCAGCTGTATTTAAATTACTCAGTTCAGGAATTTGGAGAAGGCAGCTGTGCCTTGGTGCATTGAATGTTTGGAGGTTGTGTGCTTGAACTGACCATGTTGACCACTGGATCATTTCCTTCTCACTTTTCCCCAGCCTCTGTGTTGAGTGTTCATTTATGATGCCTGTGCCATAGCCTGTAATTCAGCCATTAAATGCTGGCACTATTTTATATACTGTCTTATCTTTTACTGCCAGAAGGGCTTCCCCACTACAACAAAGATTAGAGAAATGTCACAAAGAAAAGATTTTTTAAAAGGAAACTTTTTTTTGTTTCGCCTTTCTGATTCTCTGTTTTATTAAGAACCAAGCTGCTATGTTTAAACTCTAATTGTATTTTTTCCCAAAAAATGTTCCTTCTATTCTTCCTCTGTTCAGTTACCATCTCTGTAAAAGGTAAAGCTCTAATTTTAAAGGATTAAGATGTGTGATAAAACTCCAGAGAGAGCAGAATTTATTTGCTATATATACAATTAGTTTGTCTATTAAACTTCTTGCATTTTTAGAATTAAGCTGGTGGGAAATATCTGGTTTTCTTTTCATCTTCCTACTGCTAATTTAAAATACCAGGCATGGAATATGTTTCAAGGCTTTACTTTTACTCTTGTTATTAATCCTTAACAAAATTATGTATTATCTGCAATTGTTGCAATTTTTTTGGTATAGCCTATGCAATGATTAGAAATGTGCGTGGCATCAGGTAATGTGCAAATTGTATCAGCAGAGTATTTTATCATTGTTTGCTAAGAGTATGTCCATGTGGATGGAGAGGTATAATAGACAATAAGTAGCAATATCTTCTTTCCAGTAATTCTGAATACAGAACGGGAGAAATATCACTAGTTCATATTATGGCATTTGGCACAATAACAGTCAAACAAAAAAAAAAATTTCTTTATTTATCCAAAGTAATACTTATTTTCTGACATTAATTGAATTGAAAATTGCCCTGATTATCTCAGAGTCCTCTGTTATCCAAACATACTCAATATCCTGTATTCCCCTTGGATAATTGAAGTTTGACTTTACACTATTTTTAATGAAGTATAAGATCTAACTCATTTGACTATAGTTCACATTTTAGGATGGATCAAAGGAACCCAAATTGATGAATGTATAATTAAAATCACATTTATTTCTCTTCATAATTTCACTGCAAATACCATGCTGTTGATGAAAGCACTTTTATAAGTGGTTGTGCGCATCAAATGCATCAACACAACTTGCTGTAGGTAATCCTGCCTTTGAAGGAAAACCTTTACAGTTGTGTGTCTCAGTGCACGATATATAATGGTGAGCTAGCCACGTTTGTACAGTGCAATGATGTTTTTGTATCCCTCTTTCCCCAGGATGGGCTGATCCTGGAGAACATGCACGACGTGCCATACACGGTGTGCCCGGGCCTGGAGGTCATTGCAGCCATGGCAGTTGTCTTGGTGTGAAAAGACAGGAGTCTGTGAAGAAAGGCAAAAGCCTCCTGTGAAATGAAAAAGGTAAACCCCCTCCCTCTGAATTACCACAATTTCAAAATTAAAAGGCTCTCAGGCAAAGATATGGGAATGGGAATAACAGTTCTTTGCTAGGAAAAAAAAACCTAAATTAAAATTTAAAAAAATGTAATTAATACAAACAAAACTAGTGATGGAGTCAGAAACCTGACACCCTGAGGAGTCAGGGTGTTGGCAATAGTCCAGTTAAATGGTGGCTGCTCCTCCTGGAGTGGCAGATGAAATGCTGCTGAAGCGGTGATCTGTAGAAGGGTGCAGTTTTCTCTGAAGGTCTGGTGATAGAGTAGATGGGCCTGGTCTTCCTCTGGGGATCCAGCAGAGAAGAAAGCTGCTCCTCTGGGACTCCAGCGAAGGGCTGCCCTGGTGTCCCAAAAAGTGCTGATTTTATGCAGGTAGGGATGCTTGGCCCCTCCCTCTGGGTGGAGCATCTCACAAGGGGATGCTGTAAGGTTACCAGTCATGCAGTCAGTCACTCAATGGCCCATTAACAGAAGATATCTCCCCGAGGGAGACATTGTTCTTGGAAGAGATAAGAAAACTGCCCAACCTCCAACAGAAGGCAAATAGAATCCATGCTTATCTCATAAGCCAGGACAGCAGTGCTGGTGCTGCCGTGAGACTGTCCCCCTGTCCCTCTGGGTGTCCAGGTGCTGTCTGCTGCCAACCAGCAGGCACTAGCCATTGCTCTGGCTGCAGGTAATGCAAAGGGCTCCTCAGGCATTGCTGTGGCATTCACTCTCCATAATGCTGTGTGCTGGCATAGATACCATGGAAAGCTGACCGTGCCCTGAAAAGGCAGAGTTAGGTTCTGAGAAAGATGCCTGCTTGATTAGAGTGGATGGTACTTGTGCATTGCCTCAGTTGGAGGCTGCTAAAGGCTGCCCCACAGCTTTCTGGCTGAAACCTGTCTAAATGTAATCATTCGTTTAAATCTGCTGATGTCCAAAAGCCACCTTTGGTGTAACTCTTATATACTTCAGTTATATGCAAGGATCAATTTAACCCTTGGTGGTTAAGCATCCTCTTTCAGCATATGTTGTTGCTGCTACTGTTGTCCAGGAAAACTAAATTTTTGTTGTCTTTTATAATGAATGAGTTGAATGAAGCTTTTTATATAATGACAAAAATTGAGGTATATATAGACAAAGTACTTAAAATTAAATTGTCTTTGGGGGAATTAAATATAAATTAATCTATCCTTATTGCATGAATCTTAGACTTGGATAAGCTTCCTGCTCTTACTGTTTGCTGAAGCAATTTTTGTTTTTCATATGTAGCCCTCCCTGATGTAAAGATGAAGGCTGGCTTAATATGGAAAGCCTGTACTTCCTCAATTCACAAATTGAGGGTTAATGCATGGTTTTTTTTCCCAAATTTACTGTCATTATGGTAAGGCTGCACATTTTTGCATGTATAAATTTTATAGAACCAGGCAGAAGATGCTGGTGTTAAGTGAAAGCCATACTTCAGGTACAATCATGTAGGCTAACCTATCTGCAGTGGCAGTTTTAATTATGCCTAATATGTTCTAAAAGCTTTAAATTCTCATTAATAGATGTGTTTTGAACTGACATTTGTTTTGTGAGCCTTAAAATCAGACGTTGCTATTTTCAAAGTATCTAGCCACTTGACAAATTGAGAAAACCTAATTTCTATTGCTGCATTGGAACGTATATGAAAACCTCAAATAAAAATGATAACAGAAACCAGTTTTAGTTTTTAGAGGTTGCTGCATGTGGGCCACTGGAGGCACATAGGTATTTGGAAAAATAGCACATAGCCTATTTTTAAAAGCAATCCTTTGAGGAGCAAAACTCATCACTAAATAAGGGATATGGTCTGGGAACAATGTATTTCTCTTCTTTGCAATTATTAATGAAGAGAAGAATTCCTGGAGGGCTTGGGTTTTGCTCAGCTCCACTACTGTTCTGCACTATTTCCTCTGTAACTGTAGAACACCAACCAGGAAGGGCTTGTGTTTAATGCATTTCATTGTACTTCTCTAAAAATGATTGGCTCAAGTTCACTGAACAGGGAAGCGAAAAGAAAATCACTTTAAGCAAAACCATGGTAAAGTGGGTACTAATTTGTAGGTAGCAAATCTTTAAACAGTTTTTCTGTAGCAACTTAGTAGTGACTTTAATGTCAATACAATTTTGATAGGTAGCTATTAACAAAGCAAATCCTGTATGCTGTCACTACAAAAATAACTTGATGAAGGTGTTTCAGCTACAAACCATATGTAGCATCTTCTGCCTACTATACATTAATTTCATTTTCCCCGTGGAGATCCCCGTCTTTGGTAGGAATAACTGTTAAGAGAGCCACATGGGGAATTTATAACTGGTCTCTAGGAGAAGGTTGTAATTTTATTTGGTAAAGGGTAGGAGGAAATCCACAGGTCTACAGTGTGACTAGGAGCTCAACTAGCTTGAGCAAGGATTGTAGGGTCCAGTGCCTGGGTGAGCCTGGGTCACTTATCATGGATCAGGGCTCAATTTTTAAGTTTATCTTATCTCATAAATTTAGAACAAAATGGTTCAGTTGGAAAGGACTTTAAACAGTCATTTAGTCCAACTGCCCTCTCTACTTGAAGCTGCCCTTTTTCCTTTAAGAATCAAGTTACTGGAATTCCAGTTCTGGATCAGTCTTCATCAATGCTGATGACACAGTTGATATCTGATAAACAAGGCTTCATGTCAGGACATATCCCAGATCTCTCCATGTCTCTTGCAAACACAGCTTTGCTGTCTGAGCCCATTCCTTTCCTGCACCAGCAGAGTGGGAATTCACTTGCTATCATCCACGACACTGTTCAGGGTAAGACAGAATTAGGCAGAGCTGTGTGCTATGGTTTTTGCTGTCCTTTTTAACTGCCACCATATTAATGCAGTGGTGAGGGGAGGCAGCTCAGCTAAGAATTGCAGCAGGGAAAGGCAGGGAGTGCTGCTGGAGACCTGCCCCTGTGCCTGCAGCCCATGCTGAGCACGGCAGAAGATGCTGCAAGACAGTGTCCTGAGAAGTATTTTTGCAGCACAGACATACTGTGCCTCCAGTGTCAGCAGCAGACAAAGTCCATGCTCCTCTAAGAGTTCTGTTTATTAGTTTTTATTGGATATTTCCTATTCTTGTTTTCCAGTGAAACTACAAAATGTGTTGTTCCCATGTAAGTCAGAAATGGGGCTGCCTATTAACTATTCAATAACTATTACTTTTCAACTTGCCAAATGTGAAAGTAAGCAGTAGTATAATTCTCACAATTTTATGAGCATAAAAATGAATTCATTAGCAGAATCTGATTATGGCTTCATAAAACAGAAGGGTAATGATATGGTGCCTGCACCTATTACACTTTGTTAAAAATTGTATCTTCATGGCCTCCAAAAACCCAGATTGAGAGTGCAGCCTTGTTAAACTAAGTACAATCCAGTATTTAGCAGAAAGTCTTACATTACTGCACTAAGGAAACACAAACCAAGCATCAACAGTGTGTAAGCAGTGACTTCAGTAAATGAAATTACTCAGTGAATAGCTTGTGTCTGAAGTTAAACCTCAATTGTTGTGAAGGTTTCATGTCTCTAGGCTCATCCACAGTTTTATGATTAGAGAAATAATTATTCTTATATAACTCTGAATTGTACTGTTAAGCTTGGGTGATGTAATTAGAATCTATAGCTTTTGTTCCTAGATGTAGAAATCTCAGTTTAGCTGTTTGCACTGTGTTTATCACCAGTGTCTACAAGCACCTGCAGTGGTACTTGTGGCACACTCTTGTCTTTGGATCCTGGGAATACTCCGTGCTTTGCACTAATCTCAAGGCACAGGACAGCTTGCATTTGATTTGGCATCCATCTGTGATGTTTCTTGTGAGCTGGAGTCTGTGTTGCTAAGCAATACAGGCTCTTCTCTATCAGCGTAAGCTTCTGTTTCTGCAACTTCAGGGCTTTTGGAATGAAACTGGAATTTTAAAATAAACAGACACCTTGTCATTTGGTAAATAAATTTTCAAGATCATCTATGTTTATAGTTGGAATGTGCTAAGGTAATGCCTCTGTTGTCTAATCAGTTGTGGGTGGGATTGCATTCTTGATGGCTGTTTCCACACGCATTGCTTTCCTTTGTATGATGTCAGCTCTAATTAAATGTGCCTCTGACTCCAAAACTGGAGCAGTAGCAGAGCTTCAGAAGGGCTTGGAAGGCACCTCCAAAGCAAACTGGAAGAGAAGCAAAACTGCACAAGATGAGTGCAGAGCTTTTACACAGATGTGCAAAAGAGGCAGGTTTTAAGTCACAGTTCAAGGCTATGAAAGACAGGAGAGAAGTGGAGATTGCAATAAGGGAGTCAGAATTAAATCTTGTGCCTCACTGCTGTGGTGGGCTTATTGCTCTATGGTCCAAGGCTTCAGTCTTATACCAGAGATACTTCAAGGCTGTGGAGGGGGGCCCTGGATGTCAATGATTGGCCCACATGAAGTAATTCACAATCTTCCTCTTCAGTATCCATCCCATAAAAAGTTCCTAGTGACAAAACTTAATGAATATGGTGGAACCTGTGTTACTAAGGCATGGCAGAATTTGTGGTTGGAGTAGAATGGCTTTGACTCTTCCTAAGTTTTTGGCACAACACTAGAGGCAATTTCTTGATGTGGTGCTGTGTAGGAAACACATGCTACATTCAGAGGGAGTCTCATGGGTTGCATATAATGTGTTCCAGGCTGTGCTTTCTTGCCTAATTTCCTAAAGAAAGATGACAATGCTATTCCTCTGTGTCTGTAGCCTGGAAAGATGCAAGTTAGTGACCCTTTTTGGAGAGAAAACACATCATTAGAACAGAGAGCTGTGTTTAGACCCACCTACTCCTCTGTCTGGCACATCATGGCAGCAGACAGGGCAGGGTGTGCAGCTGCCTGTTCTGAGCCACACAGGAACAAACTGAGGGGCTGAGGGAGAGAGAAGGGGACCAGGGGATGGGGGAAAACCGGTGGGGTCAGTGGGAGAGGTGGGAACTGAAAGCAGTGAGATGGGAAGAAGTCAGAGAGAATAGGGACAAAAATAAAGAACGGAAAATACATGGGAAAGTGAGGTGGGTTAGTCCTAGAGCACATGAAACAATTTGTGTTGGGATCAAACAGGAAAGGCAGTAAGATGAATTTTCATTTGGTTTTAGTGTTTTTCTTTTCCAGTTCTCAGTTTTGGGCTAAAATTTTGCTTTTGACTGTTTTCAGGTCTTGATTTTATCCGGGTTGAAGGGTTTGTGTTTTCCCATGTTGCTGATGAAGGAATAATAAATGCCTGTTCAGGTGACCTGCTACAATACAGAAAACACATTGGAGCAGAGAGCATTCAGATCTTTGCTGATATTAAAAAGAAGCATAGGTAAATATAAATGCAATCATGGTCTTATATCTTTCTCCATTTTCTGTTTTGTTTTTTTTTTTTTTAGTGTCAGTTTTCTTCTGGGAAAGTTAATCATGTAGGGAGAAGTTTATTATTTAAGCATGGACTTGCAGTGCTTTAAGGGAATACATTTAAAAATAAATTTGTAGCTATAAGTTGGAAGTTGCTGTATCTGTGAAGTTTGTGGTTATTTAACCTTCAGGTTTTCAGTATGCCAGCTATGAAAGCGTTGCATCTGGTATTGAGACATTGTATGCATGTGTAAATGTCTATTATGTTTAAAGAAATTTTGTTTCTGAAAGTTAGGTATCCACAGTTGTTTTTTAGTTAAGAAGGCAGTTGCCATATAAAAGCATCCAAGTGATCATAATTTGGCATTTAAAAAAGCTCTTCTCTTTCTTCTCCTTCCTGCCAATAATACTGATTCCTGCTACTTAAATCAGTGCTGTCTATGTCAGGGTTATGTTCTGTGATTATCAAAAAGAAGGAACTTATGACAGCTAAATCCAGTTTATTTTCTGCTTAATACTTTATCTTACCTGTCACATGGTACTTTCAGCTATTTAGATGTCACTCTTTGTATTTATTTTTTTCCCCAGAAAAACTGCTCAAGTGCTATGTATTATACATGCTAAATAACCTAATTAAAATGTTTGTGTGTAGTATGTGAGCCATCATGAGAATAATCAAGTTTGTAAGATCTTAAATATGTAATAAGAAGGTAATAAATTTCAAAAGAGAAAGGAAGCAATGCAATGTGATGGTCAGATTGAGCTTTTCAGGTCCTTTCAGAGAAATTTCTTTCTGATTATTTTTTTACGTGTATGTATAAATGCAAATACACTGCATTAGACTTTCTGTAAAAGAAATTGCGTCATGTCATTTTTATTCTTAGTCTTGACAACTGATATTTGGATTATACTTCCCATTTTTCAAAGAGTTCGCCTTTAAGAAAGGCAAATAAGTTCTTGTTTCAGGCAGAAACATAAGCTCAGAAGGAAATGCTGAAGGACTTCTTGGTTGAGCTTTTTGATGTAGAGAAGTGCAGCTGCCACTGCGAGCTGCTATGCTCCTGTTCTTTAAATGAGAAGAAACTGTTCTTGTGCCATCAGCACTCAGCAGTGCAATGTATTTGCCATAGCTGTTGTTTTCTATTTAAATACAGAAAATCCAACAGTGTCGGGTGTTCTACCAGCAATGGCTGGAATTCTTTCCAAGTTTGGGACGACATAAATTAATAGCTGCTATTGCGATACGTTTCAGACAAAGTGTGTCACCCATACATCAAAGCCTGCTGTTGAACAGCTGGGGTGCAGGTGTAACTGATGCTTGTGTAAGATGATTCCTGTGGTTATATCATAGGTATTAACTATACTTTCTATTATTGGACTTGTGGAGGTTGTTGATTTTGCCCTAGGCAACATCTGATTTATGAATGAGGGCACATCCACAACTCCCACTTGAAGTCAGAGAGCTTTGTGTGCTCAGCTGTGGCAAGCACATTTCTCTCACTCTCAGGATTTTTCCTAGAGGTGCACAGAGAGAAATGGAAGAGAAAACAATTTCTATTTCTGCTCCTTGTTTTTCCTATGTGGAATGTGTTTGGAGAATTGTTTACCTGGAGTGAGTGCTTGATTGGATTCTGGTGAGGATTGCTTGAGCCTGATGGCCAATCCAATCCACCTGGGGCTGGACTCTCACAAGCAGAGTCACGAGTTAGTTAGATTAGAGTTAGAGTAGGAGAAAGTAGTATGTAGTTTTTAATATCTTCCTTTTATATAGTATATTAATGTATTTTATCATAATTATAATAAAGAAATAATTCAGCCTTCTGAACTGAGTCAGACATTGTCACTTCTTCCCACTGGGTTCACCTGCATCCACAACACTCAACACTTCTGAAATACAGGTGCTTGACATGTAAGCAGCTGTCTCAATTGACACTTGGTGGTGCACACGTAGCACTCACTCTCCAGAGCCAGGAGACCTGGAGCAATCACCGATCAATGAAGGAAAATGTTGGTTTTTAACTCCTCTCAGGTGGCAATGTCACCTGAAGTGTGAAGCTGGACACTGGTAAAGCAGCCCCGGGGGGTTCTGCTGGCAGGAGGGTGGGGAAGCAGCCACCCCACCGACCCAGGTGAGCCAGGGCACCCAGCCTGGGCACCAGGGAGGGGGCAGTGCTGGGAGACAAGGAACTCTTGCTGTGGAGTTTGATTTGATCACAGTGATGGTATTTGAGATGTTCCTTAGATGGGCTGTGGTGTGTTTCTGCACAACAGCTTGGCAGGGTGAAAATCACAATTATTCCAAGCTTTTGTAACACTGAATGAGGCTGAAAGAACACATTATTTCATTTGTAAAACACCCTAATATAAGAAAAAGCTGCTTTATAACCCTAGAAAACAATCTATACTAAAACTAGCCATATTAAACTATCTAGTGAACCATAAATGTTTTCATTGAAGAGTTAATGTTTTTATCTTTCACAATGGAAATGGAATTCCTGCAAGAAAAGGGGTATTTTGATAAGGAAACATTCCAAATGTTAATACCAGGGAAAGTATTGCTTGGAAGATTTTCAGAAAGAATACAAATTCATTGGTAGACAGGAAGATATTAACAGCAAAATAATTTTTAAATAGTGTGGACTTTTGTCAAGAGAGACTCATTTGACCTATGAGTTCTGACCTTTGCAGAAGTGCTATGATTCTTGATATTTTTATATTAGCATCAGTTTGGACTGTGTTCATGAAACAGTATTGCTCCCATGCTAGAATTAAAGTTCTATCATGGGGACATTTAGTTTTCATCACTACTTTTAATTTAGATCAATGGCTTGAGTTTGAATGTCTCACTACATAAAATAGAATATATATTTTTTTTAGGTTTTACTTTGCCCAACACACACTGTAACTTGGCATGTTTTGAAGTTCCAGTGCACTGTATTGTATTCAACTTAAATTAGAGGATCAGCATATAAAACATATTTTACCTGTTAGAGATAACCTGGACCTCAACAGGTTGTATTTGTATCTTTTGTGTTGTATTTTTATATCTTTTGAAACAACATAAAATCATTCAGTGTTTTCAGGGCTTTATGTATATCACACATGCTTAAGAGCATTTAAAATGAATGTTGAACTTGTCAAAGTGGTTATTTCATACATATTAAAAATATTAAACTTTTTGCTAAAAAGAAACAAATTACAAATTGCTATGCCTCCGTCACCAATGCTAAAAAGAGAATGATGGCTTGGTGTGAACACTGAGCCTCTTGAATTAGCTGGGTCTTTTGGTACAACAAATTAGAAATGATACATGGAACAGGTGATACTGGAAGCTATGCCTGTTTTAGAGATTGCAAAATTTGGTTAATCTAGATATCCATCCCTGTGTGTACTTAATGTCTCTACTGTTACTAATGCAGATCAAATAACTTTTAAAAAATATTTGATATGTTTTTGGGCAAAATCCTAGGTTAAATTCTGCTTTCATGTATGCACATGCAACCTCCATTGATTTACTGCATCAGAGAGCAAAACCTGACCTGTAGGCCTAGAGGCATTTTTGTCACAGGACCCCAACCAGACAGAACCATGGCTTCTGCTTTTCTTTCATGTGAACAAACTTGTCAGTCCCTGTCTCTTTCTCTTTCTGGGTCCAAAGAACAAAATGAATCAGAGTTGGCAGCTGTAATGAAGTACACATTAATTCTGTGTTTGGATTTGTGTTATGAAAGCAGGAGTGTGCAGATCATGGGTTTTTTGTACTTAGATCACAGCATTTGGGATGTTAGCAGGCCCTCTCATGAGAAAGATGTCTTAAAACAGGTACGAGAAGAACTTAAAAATTCCAGAGTATAAAAAAATGACAAATTAGGCATATCTATGTCAGGAGATTCTTAAAAGGGATCAGATCTACAGTCTACAAAGTTGGTGTTGATGTGAATGAGATTTTGCATTTCAGGAATTGATGCAGCCCTGGCAGTGCCGTATTACAGTGATACAATTGGGCACCTTTCATCACACTGCAAAGCAGCTCTTGAAAGCAAAGCTGAGAGACAGATGAGATTTTTGTCATGTCTCTTTTTCAGCTTTGTTGTGCAGTAATATAGAAGTGGTTTTGTCTTTGTGTAGAATTGATTGATTTGTGATGGGCTGCGGGAAGTGTTTCCCTGTCAAGGCAGAGATCTGCGTTCAGTCAGGTTTTTGTTTGCAGTTTGTGTTGCTGCCTTCTGGAGGCTGCCAGGCTCTGCTCCAGGGCTGCCTGGGCACTCAGGGCACCAGAGATCAATGGAGTACGAGTTCTGAAAAATCAGGCTTCATATTGTTAAGGAGCAAGAATTATAGCTGAGCATTTTGAATTTATTAATAAACCATCTTTTCATCTAAGAGGTTATAGAAGTTCCAGCTTGCTGCCTTGTGGAATGTTCTTTGGTTGAATGTCTGGACCCATCAGGTTTTTTCTTTGGCTGTAACTGCTGAAATACCTGCTTTGCATTCAGTTTGTATTTTGAGTGACCAAAGCTGTGCATAATGACTGCTCAGTTATCTCTATGAGCAAAACAAAGTGTCTCAGCTGAGTAACCTGTGGAAAACAGGTACATAACAAAATCCAACAGCTGGCTGTGACTGTCACCTCCTTAATTACTGTTCATAAAAGGGGCCTCAAGACTGACTCACCCCCTCTCATCTTTTGATGGCCAAAATAGAGGCTGCTGCCTGTGTGATACCCTCTGAGAAAAAGTGCTGATCACTCACATCTCCTGTTTAAGCCCTAAATTTAATGACAGAGAAAAAGTCCTTTGAATTAAAAACCTAAAATGTGTTAAGAGGGGAGCATTACCATAAACATAGTGTTGTGTATGGTACAGTGATCACTGCAATGAAAAAGCTGTTAAGGAAGAGTAGTCGAGCAAGTTATTGGCACAGTGGTGCTTATTTTTACACCACTCTTTGCCACTGTTTTCAAGCTAGGAGTGCTTGGCCTTTATTTCATGAAACTTGTGCATACCATAGTTCAAATGCTTTCATTGTGCTTTGCAACCAAGCACGATTTCATTGGGTTTTATTAAGGAGCTGTGTGCAGCTGTGCTGCCACAAGAAAGAGCACAGTGCCCTCTAGTTACAGTCTGCAGGAACAGAGAAATCCGTGTCAACTTCAGCATCTTGTTGCTGTAACATCACTAAATTATCTCCTTTTTCTCACTGTGTCAAAAAAAAAAAAAAAACAAAGTCAGAAAAAGAATGCCAGGAAAACTGAGAGATTTGAAGCAGAGCTCTGTGTTTAGAGATATTATGACAGTGACTGAACATTGCCACACAAAAGCACATCTCACTGATGTTGTTTTATTTCTTTTACAGGTTAGAATTTGTATTAGCACAGCCAATAGACAAATCACCTTCTACTAATCAACTTTAGGCCCTGATGTGCTTGGAAAGGACTTAAAAGTAGCATCTGTAGCATACTTAATGAGGTAACACATCTCAGTGCACACTGAGCACTCCCTTTGCCATTCTTCACATTGTCATTCTGAATAGATCTCCAGCCCAGGAGATGTGTGTGCAGTCTGTGTGCCATGTGTAGCTCACAGCAGCATTTGATATCTTCCCACTTTGGAAGGCTTTAGGTTGTGCTGGAGTTTCAGATGAATCTGAGGTTTCACTGGGTTTTTCCCTTTGCCCAGCAGGGCTGAGCTGTTGTCTCAGACCCATATGAACTTGCTCTGTTTAATTATCTGGCTCTTTGTTTTTCCTGCTGATGTGAAATAATTATGAAACAACTCCCTGCTAACGTGCTGTACGCACTTGTAAGAACAAATATTGACTTGGAGCCTGGTTCCTTTGGGGATTCAGTCAAGTACTGTCACGAATCTCTGGTCAAATGCACCTTAATTGTGTGCTGGTATTGATCTAAAGCAGATAGAATATTCCTAAGAGCATATAGATATTATATAAATAAAATTTAATATAAATAAAAATTCAAATTTAAAATAAACATCCTGGTTTTTAGAACAGGATATTAATTATAATGCTATAAGTAACTAGAAATTAATTATTTTGTAGCTGTAAGCAGAATGACTAAGAATATCAAATATGCAAAGAAATAACTTAAGTTTTAATCATATATGCATGAGCCATCTGATTTGTTGTACATTTTCAGGAAGGGCTCTGTTGAATGGTTGAAATCCATGAAATCCAAAACAATGGTTTTATTCCTGTGTTAAAATCTTTTTAAGAGGGAGTTATTGTGCCTATATGGAAAAATGGTAAAGCGTGTCACCTAAAAAGAGATTCAAGACCATTTTAATTGATCCCCTTTCTTCAGTGAAGTAGGAAGGTGATAAATAATTAGTCTTCCCTGAAGCATAATTAATAAGTTAGGCTTCTGATGAAACTTCATTTAAACAGTGTTTTGAAGCAGACTTTTATTTGTTTCATGTGTGCTTTCCCTAGTTACCTCAAGCTATAACTACCTTACCATCAGCTTATTACTAATTAAGCCAATTTATATGTTTTTAAAGGTCAGAAATAATGGCTGACAAAATTCCTCTAAGGGATGAAGCATCCAGTCCTATGAGTCATTCTTTGGATGGTCAGTTTGACATAAAATGATGAGACAGATGCTTTGAACTGATTTTTTTTTCCTCCTCCCAAAGCTAGTACTGTATTTTGAGCCTTGTTTTTGTCTGTTTCTCCTCTTGAAACCAGGTAAAAGCTCAGATGAGTAAGTAACACTGTATATAGGAAAAATAAGAGGCTTTTTTATTCCATTGTCATTCCTCATACTGATAAAAGACCACTTCTATTTCTGGCTTTTGCTTTCTGGAAAAACTAGCTGAGCTGTCAGATGCCTGTATAATCCTTGCTCTCTTTCATACAAGGAAATACAGGAAACATTCCAGAGAACAGAATGTAAAAAGTAAGATTTTTTTTTTTGCCTCTTTAGAGCTAAAGGTGTTTTTTCTAGAGAACCTGTTTCATTCTGCAGTAGAAGTAATAAATACCACAATCACAAATTTCTCAATACTTTTTTTTTTTCTTTTGAAAAACTTGGCAAATTAGAGTCTTTATTGAGAGACTTTTAAAGACAGGAATTAACCCTGATTTTGGTTTTCTCCTCAGAGGTAAAGTGTGCTGTGAAGATTGCTGTGCTGGTTGGGTCTGGAGTGACTCTGGAGGATGTGAGGAATTACTTGGATGCAGGTGCTCTAATAATTGGTTCGTATTTCAAGAAAGAAGGATATTGGGCAAATGCTGTTGATCCTGACCGTGTCAAGAAATTCATGGAACACATAAGTAAACTGAGGGAATGAGTTTGTCAGCAAACACTGTTTGTTTGTGTTTGTTTGTAGAAATGTTTGTTTGCAGTGTGGTACGTCCTACGGAATTAAAGCACAAATGCATGGCCAAATGGCAAATAATACCAAATAAAAATGCACATCATCTCCATAACCAGCTGGGAAGCTTGATGACATATTTCACAATAACCTGGTGCTCTGATGTTTGCTTCTAGGCAGCACATTTCTGTGGTGCTCAAAGCTGCCATCAGTGCAAAGCCAACTTCGAAGTCTTGTGTGAGATATTCTCTCCTGTAAGTTAAATACTTACGGAATGTAAGAATTTTTAGAAAATGTTCATCACAGGTGAGCCGAGTTCTGTTTTGCCTCTAAGTACAATAGGATGCCCTAAGTTTACAGCTAAAAGTGTTGTAAATTGGACAAGTTAATTAGCCTTTCAGTTTCCCCATCTGTAAAATGATGATAATAGCACTTACATCACACAGGGGCCGTAAGACATAATGAATGAAAGAATGTACAGCACTTTCATCTCTCCAAATGAAGGGCTCTTTTAAAGTTCAAGATCATTATATTTTCATTAGAATTGTGCATTTATACAATTGCTACATTTTTGTAATACCACACAAAAATTTAAGATAATTGGGGTATTGATTTACTTACAATACTTATTAGAGAATGAATGTAAATATTTAATTGCATTTTAAGTAGATTTGGAATGTAGTCAAAATGCTTTTGCAAAACCTGGAAATTTTAATAAAGGTTTTATTATTTTTCAGCAAGCACCTGCAGCTTTGTACCTCTCTAGACTAGTAATAGTGATGCAAAAAACTTTCTTGGTATACACAAGGTATAATTACAATAGAAACCTTTCTACCAAAGCCACAGGTAAAGAGAGATTTTTATTTTTCATGTAAAACATAGAGGGAAAATATTAGTCTCACTGTGCATGTTGTAAGAGATTCCCCTCAAATTTGATCCTTTAGCTCTAAGGAATCTTAAAAGAACCCAAGGAATGCCTGTTGTGTCATGGCTGCACAAAATGTGGGTGCTTGTTTTCATTCCTTGGTACTGGGAGCTCAGTTTGTCCTCTGGGATCTCTCTTTTTCCTTCATGTGTATACATCAGGGTTGTGCTGATGCCAGTGAAGGTTAAATTGTGGATATCAAAGCAAATATACAAACATGGGTTTTGTGGCAGCTGGCAGAGCACCCGTGCTTCTCTGGACAAGATACATCCTCCTTCCAAAGACAAAAAGATTTTTCAAGATGCTTAGTTTTGTTAACACAATGGTGATTCCAGAACATTGCAGTATGGCTGATTCTAGAATGTCACGGTATAATATTGTCTTCTCAGGTTTCTTTTTTCTGCACTGGTCTGTTTCCTACATGACTCCCATCAAAAGGAAAGAAATCTCTCTGGTGTGTTGCCCTTCTGGAAAAGATGTTCATTAGGCCCTGTGGCATCCATGGCTTTTCTCCCTTTTTCTCCTACATGCACTGACACAGCTTCAATGCACAGAAACCCTGTCAGGTGCCTGTTTGTTGTGGCTGGCACTGCTTTGTCAAAGTGCACATTTACACAGGCACTTTCAGTCTGTGTGGTGGTGCTTCCCTCAGAACCAACAGCTGTGCCCCAGCCCCATCCCTGTGGCCTTACAGGGCTCAGGAGACTGATTCGAGCTGGAACCTAACCCAGCTTGTAGCAGCCACACTCTGGGAGTGGGGAAGGGAGAACTGAGGTCATCTTCATCAGTTCTTGCATCTGCAGCTCTCCAGGCTGCTGGTAGAGGCAGTGCAAAATTACTTAAGGATCATGAAGATGCTTTTTGAATTTGTATTCCACACAGCCACAGCACCTTTGCCAGGTAAAGCAATGATCTGGTCTAGTCTTACAGTTCTTAGTCTGAGTAATAAATGTTATTTTATATCCTCTGTATTGTAAAAACTACCATATTAAAGTAAAATAAATTCACTTAGATACTAGTAATATCAGTCTGCTGTTTGATCTGTTTGATCTTTGTGCATTTAGGACTGTTTTGTGTATGTTTCCATATTTCCATACAGCATTGCACAGAAGATGTAATGAAGGCTGTCCCAACAGCTGTGCACTAATACAGTTGTTACCAACTTTGGAAGTTATTTTCAGTAAACCTGTGAGCTTGAAAGGCTGATGTGCAAGCAATGAGCACTGGTGCTCTAGTGCCACAAGAATAAAAATCTTTAGTCAGCTGAAAACTACAACAGATGTACTGGTAAGGATTGTTCAGTGGTGATAGTTGTTGTCAAAGAAACTGGTGTCTGTTGTCAGAAGTCACATTCACCACTGTGAGTGTAAGAATTTTGTGTTTACCAGTGTGTTTCTTGAATTGGTTCCTACTTACTCACATCCTAAAAACTCAGAAGTGCCTGAAACTCAAATGGGTTTTTATCTGAATAAAAGGAAGGAGTAAGTGAGAACTTCCTCAGTGCTGTGTGCAAGGTCTAAAGGCAGTAATGTTATACACAGTAGTTGTTTAAGACAGAAGCCTCAATGAGTTGTTGTAATACTCATAATAATGCAGTGAATACTGTAGACAGCACTCGCACTTCCAGCATTTCATGTAGCACAGCACTGTGTAAGGAACACCAGCACTTGTGGAAGGAACAGGTCATAATTTGGGCCTGTATTGTTACATATGAAAGGTAAGTGCAGAATTTAGGGAACAGAAGTAAAGGAGAGCTGATTTTCAGGCCTGAAAATGTGACTGATCACAAGCTCTATATCATTCTTTGTGCCAAAAGTATTTGTCTAGCAGCATTAAGCATCTGCTTGCCTATTTCACACAGATGCTGTAAGTAGAATTTGACCTTTTGTTCAGCAAGTGTTTGAATATTTAACGTGAAAATATTAAGTTATCAGAAAGGCTGACTCTTTTTGGGAAGACTGTTCAATTTTCATACAGCCCAAGTTGTTAAAGTACTTTGGAGCATGAACAACTTCAGAGCAGAACAAAGCAGCCAGTGCTAATGTGTAGAAACTCCAGAAGTAAATAACAGCTGTTCAAGAAGACTTCTATTAAATATGTATTAATTAACTTGAAGTGCATCACTTAAATATGTGAAGAGATTATCTTGTGTTAATTTACATTAAAACACACAGCACTTGTTAGCCTCATTACACCACCCTAAGTATATCCTAAGCTATCACCTCATCTTACACTGAGCGTTTTGTTGGGTGTTGATTGCTTTCGATTTGCCCTTTTAAAATGTCAGATAGTGGCCTCCATTTCTTGTTGGATCTCTTCTTTCTCTCAGGTTTTGCTCTTGCATAGTTACTGTTCTTACCTGCATCTGTTCTGTGCTGAGCAGAAAGAAAAATAACAATAGGTTGTGAAAATATAATAGTAATTGCCCACCCAGACGTCTGAGGTGGATCCTGCTGTTAACCTATGAACCAGCAGAGAATGTAAGTGTCCATTTGTATAGGAAAATTATTTTATATGAAGATTCAGTAGCACCTTTGGACCAGGAAAGGTAAATAACAAAATGGAGTCTCTTTCATGAAATTACAGGTAAATAAAATGCAGTGCTAATAATAGAGGTCTAAATCATAAACTCTCATTAAGTATTTAGGTGGACTTAAGTAAAAACCCATCTTTCTTTCTATTTTGGTGCTGAAAATACATAAGCTTACAAGATTTTATTTAGTGTCTTTTTAGCAGCAGATCCAGCTGCTGGGCTGTTCTTTGATCCATTATTTTGACTCCCTGATCACAAGGTGTAGTCCAGTTCTTGTTTCCCACACCTATTCCAGCACACTCCTCACTAGGGGGAGACTGAGGAATGTGAGAATTTGCAGGCAGGCCCTAGCAGAGCAGGGAGGGCAAATGAAACCAAAATATTTGGCTTTAGCAGGATCTTCAAGGCCTCGACAAGTTGCTGCATTGCGTGACTCCCCTGGGAGAAATGAGTGGGGCTGTTTGCTCTGCTTTCAGGCGGTTTGCAGCCCTTTCAGTTAAGACTGAGTTTGCACCTAGGTTGTGTTTCCAAGATTGTCTTTGCTGTAGATGTCTTTGTGCTTAGGGTGACATTTTTTCCTAAGTGAAAGCTGGCTTTGCAAGGTAATTATGGCAATATGGGAAGTGCCACCTGTAGAGAAATCCAGGCCAGCCCTTTGGTTCAAGAGCAGATTCAGATGCATGTATCTTCCAAAAAAAAAAAAAACCACAAAAAAGAAACAAAAAAATAAAAAAAAAAAAAACAGCAAAAACAAATGCACAAACCTTTAAAGATGACTTAAGTTAAACCTTCACTTACTTTGCCTGACATCCAGGCAGTGTTTGCTGTGCTGAGGAAGTTGAGTTTAGGAATAGAATTGACTGTGGCTTTTTTCTTGTGCATTTTCAGTGCTTATCTCTGTGACTTAATGGATGTCTTTTTCAGAAAGAGTGGAGAACTGGGCTGAGATCCTGTTTGGGTGGGCTGAAATGCCATGGTGTGTAGTAGAATTGACCACCTCTGCACCGAAGATGTTTTTCCTAGTAACCAACCTAAACCTCCCCTGGTGCAGCCAAACTAAAAGGCCAGGTGGTCTCTAATGAAATGTTGAGAGTAGTAAATGCTTTTTTTACCCTAATATTTAAAAGCACTGAAAATTAAAGGCAGGAAAAAGTCTTTCTGCAATGCAAACAGGAAAGCTTTAACATGAGGGAAAAGGGTTGCAATTCACAACATAATCTGATTCTTTGCTTATAGTTAGAAGCTTTGGAAGTAGTAGAGCTAAGGAGAGCCTAAGATGTTTCTTGTTAAACACTTATAGATAGGAAAAGATGTGTAAGGGTAATTATCTTGATTAAAAAATTTGATCATCTTAAATAGGTATTTTTCAAGGTGCTAAAAAGGGATTTTATTGATTTGGGCTGAAACTCCTACTCTCTATCTATGTTTAACTCCTCTCTTGTAACTCAAATTTTTGTTGTTTTATTAAGTAAATTCTGTGTCAGCCAGCAAATGTTAGTGTTTCATAATTTCTTTTTTAAAAGGATGTCACTCCTTTAAAAAGGAGTGATGAATGAATGAGGGACATTCATGAATGGGACAGAGATGCTGTTGGGTGCATGGATTACTGGGTCGTTTCTATATTAAAATGCAATTTCTCCCTCTGTCCTACCCCCTGTGCAAATGGAGATGGAATATTCAGTGCAGAGAGCAGGAGCTGCTGAATTGGTGGATGTTTAGGACCTTTCTATTACTCAATGTAGAATATTAAGTGTAAAAAAAATATGTAAATTTGGCAAATCTGATATGAAACCAAGTGTTCAGGATAGTAGTTGAACTCAGAATTGTTTGACTTTGTGCCTGGTCACTGTGTTAGATGTGCTGTGTCATATTGCTTCAGAAAGAGGTCACAAAACAGAGAACATTGAAATCATGCTTCATACAAATGCAGGAGGAGTCCTAAATTCGGCAATAACAAAAATGAAAAGGAAGGCAGCACAATAAGGGCAAGAAAAGATGCTTAAGTTTCCCACAGTTCCTGCCTCATTGTTTATTCCAGCTTCCTGTTTTTTCAGTCTGCTTCTCAAGCCTTTCTTGTGCTTATACACAGATTATAGTATGCACAAGAATAAGCTGAAGGCAGAAACTGACTTAATGAAGACATTCTTGTGAGAGAGAAAAGATTTTGTTGTCCACAGATGCGCAAAGAAAAACAGAAAAGCAGCTGCCCTTAGAAATGGAGTAAAAGTAGAGCTGAGTGCCACGTCATGATGCTTTACTCAAAATCTGGTGTGTTGAAAGTCTTTGAGAGCTTCTGTACTGTTGTGCAGGGATGTAAGCAAGAGGTGGAACGAGAAACTTCTGTAAGTCTCATGTCTTAGATACTGTCCTGAGCAGTGCTGTCTCTTTGCCAGTTTCCAGATGGCAAATAAGGATAAAAGGAAATAGCTTTCATAACTCTGGTGTGGATGACACAAGTTTTGTGTCAAAAACTTCTCTTTCCTTAAGACCAAGCTATTGAGAGAGTAATGTGCTGTCATCTTTCTCTTCAGAGGAGGATTCTGAAGGGCAGAGGTCCTCAGCTCACTAGTTCCTATCTCTATAGGAAATTAGTTTGTCTTTTTTGAAACCTTTGAGGGCAGGGACTGTATAAATGTGGTGGAAAAAATTGTGTGGCAAGTGGGTGGGGAGGTGAGGTGAAGTGGAGCTGAGATACAGCAATTAAGTGAAGGCTTGTGGTCACTTGGCCTGCAGAGTTAAGGAGCTAGGGATGCTGGTTAGCAACAATTTAATTTAAGGAATATCTGCACTACACCCACAAGGCTGTGAGCACTGGCATCTGGGTGAATTGGGCTGGTTTATTCTACTTGTGTTATTTGTTTATCAGCTGAAGCATTTATGAGAGCAAATGCAGCTGGTGGCATTTGGGCTGTGGAAATTATAGTTTGTAATATTCTTCTGACAGTAATTTGAGAGTTTAAAGAATTCTATAACTAATATTTTAGTCATGCACTGAAAACCTTCAAGTTTTAGGAATTTTTTTGCACTACCTTTATCAAATAGCCAAAAATTCTGTAGGATTCCTCTGAATCACTAACCATGGCTGTAGCAGCATACCTGGTGAAACAGATCAGTGATCCAGTCTGCTTTGACAACTTTTATGTAACCAAATATAGGAGAAAGAGCAGAGAAAATTTGTAGGGCTGGTAGTGGCTTGTATTTCTCAATAATTTATCAAGATTGGAGAGCACAGATTTCCTTTGGGAAATATTAGTTCTAAGGTTTACAAAGTGCCTCAGTTGTAAATACCCATAAAAATGACAATTTGGTAGGTCATATTTATTCTTAAGCAGGTCAAAGGACATTAGCGTATTCCTACTGTATAAATCTGTCAAGTGCAGAATTTCTTTATGCTCCCAAATCACAAAAGCACCTCTTACAGTCAAGGAGAAAGCATCACATTATTGCCAATCAAGGACAACAAGCAAGAATATTGATCTCTACCCAATAACTTTTGCCCTGCTCACTAAGTTTTTATTACTGAAACTGGACACATCGAGGGATTGGATTTAATATATACATATAGTGCTGATTTATTACAGGAGGAGAAATATGGTCTGGCCTTACTTCTGGCTCAATATTTTAAGACTTATTTTGTTCCTTGCATGGAAGCTTTTTCTACAGACAAAGTCTAAAATTTCCAGCTAGCTCTGGATGTGCACAAATCTTCAGCTCGTGGAGGTACATTGACTTATGGGTGTCCAAGCATCCTGCCTTTGGTGGCCTTACAGTCATGAGTTTTGATTTTAGGAGTTTATGTATTTGAAAGTCTGTATAGGGGGATTGTTACTTCAGAGAGACATCACTAAAGATAACCTGGGGAGAGAGGAGGGGAGATTGAAGGGCACTAAAGGTCTGGGTGCTGCTTGCTGAGCCTGGTGTGAAGATGTGTTGGCTTTCTGCTCATCTGTGGAGCTGTGCATGTAAAACCCTTTGTACAGGGGCTGTTCAGCAGTCACAGGCATTGGAATGAAGCAGAGGGCCAGCATCCTGCATCTTGGTCTCCTGTTGGGGAAACTTCATATTTTGTGGTTATTTTTTTGGTCGATCACTGCAGAGGATTTGGACTCTCCACAAATACAGCATCGTTGAACTCTGTCCACAGTGATAGCCATGGCTTAAGGCAGAGGTAGGATCAATCAGCTGCTTTTTAGAAGGGAAGGGCATCTACAAAACTGAAGGGAGAGTTCTTCACCACAGAATTCCAGAACAGTGGACATTGGAAGGAGCACCTAGTCTAACCACCAGCTCAAAGCACAGTCCACTGCCTGTTGCTCAGTGAACAGGTTGTTTGCTCCACTGAACAGCCTGCCCAGGATCTTGTCAGGTTTTCAATGCAAGGATGGTATTTGATGTTTCCACAACCTCTCTGGGTAACCTGTTCCAGTATTTCAGTGGCCAGGGATAAGCTACTGAGTTAAAAATACAAGGCATGTAAGTCAGCAGGACCAGATACCTGTTTATTTTGCATCCTAGAGAGCGGCCAACTCCCTGTGTAATTATAAGCCCTGCTGGCTTTTTACCTGTCTAGGCAAAAGCTAGGAGTTTTGGTTGCTCTTTAGCCTTTCAAGAGCTGGTCAGCCCTTTCACAGAATAAATGCATGCAGAAGCAGCTGATGGATTTGCTGCTCATGTTCATAATGCTGGGGAGAGAGCTGGAGAGGCCATACCCTACTCTCCATTTCGTGATGGAGCAGGCAGAGGGACACGCTGAATTTCTCCAGACATGTCCTTCCCACACCAGACATTTTGTCAAGGAGTTATGTGCAAGGATTATGTGTTTGTCAGGATTTCCAGATGTCAAGTAATCCCAGAACAGGAGAAAATCCTACTGTGCCTGCAGAGCAAACCTGACACTCCCTGGAAGTGCCCCTGCACGTGGTGAGCACACTCCCACTGCATCTGGTGTGGCTGGGAGTCCTGTGCATGTGCCCTCCTGTGGATTTCCACAGGCACAACAAATTGGATGTGACCCAAACCTTTTGGATTAACTCTGCATGCTCAGACCATCTGTGCAGCACATGTACCACTGGGCTGGTGGTGCTTTGAGGGCTGGACAGGCTGCTTCTGCCACACAGCTCCTGGGAATGCATTTCAGCGTAAGAAGAGTTCAGAACAGGATCCTAGCACAATCAGAAATGGTGCTTTTTACTGGGAACCTCTTAAGAAGGATTCTGCTATAGGAAGAAGCTGATTTTTTTAGGTTCTTCAGCCTCCTGACTTGTTACAGGTAATTGTGTAGTCAGCCTTACCCTGCCTTCAGGGTGCTTTCCTAAGGCACAGATTTCAGAAGGATCTGAGAAGGCAGTAGCTTTTGATTTTGATCTGTATGTCTTAACTAGAATGCAATTTCTTCACCAATGGGAATTTAAACCAGAAAGGAGACCAAACAATGTGAAGTTGAGATGAAAATAAGACACAGGGTATGCACTGTCTAGTTCAGGTGTCAGGTGGAAATGCTGAGTTCTAGCAACTGCCTTTAAAATCACCTCTCAGAATCAAGCCTAGAATGAGAAAGTGACAATGACTTCCATGTCACCTTTTCAGGTAAACACAGAAAGCTGTAGTTGCCAGAGCAGTGATGAATCATGATTTCTTTCCATCCAAAGAGCCTTGGGCTTTTTCCTCATTCAAACATTTAACTTACTTGCAGGGCTGACAGAAAAGCAGTAGATTTTTTTCCAAATATCCATTTGCCTTTCCATTTATCTACTTTGATCTAAAATATAGAACCTGATAGATGCCCTAGGTAAATCAAACATTTTCCGTCTGCCAAAATGGTTTTGCAAATGCTTATTTCATGCCATTACCATTTTTCTGTTTCTAGCAGTAAATCAAAAAGTATCAGCCATTCATCCACTTTAAAAGTAATGCCTTTCCTTAGCATAATTACACATACCCAGTGGAGATCTGTGTGCACAGTAAATCTATTCCTTTAAAAGGTTTTGCCTTAAGTACCACAGTGACATAAATTGGTGAAGCACAAATTTATTTATTTAAAAGGTTTATTCTTTTAACTGATCGAGTAACTGTTACACATCCATTGTTTGGTTTGGGTGGAGAGGGCTTTTATTAATGTATCAGATTTAATTTTGCAGCAGATGTTTATGTAGAAAGGTCTCACTCCTTACAGGACTTGTAGCAATTGATATGCATGTGTAATTTATTCTCATTACAGGTTTATTCTTAACTGGTGTTCAGGGGGTCTTCACTGTATCTCTAGTAGATCCTTGAGAATTAAATAGTTTAATGAATGTAATGAGCAAGCCTGAAAGAAGTACATGTAAAGCAGAATATGGATTTGGGTATTAACCTCTCCAAATTTGCAAATAATATAAGTATGGTATTAAAAGGGAGCGAGAAATTGCCAAAAATAAATGTCTTCAAGTAATACATGCCCTGGATGGTATTTTGTCAAAGCAAAGATTTAAAAAATGAATCTTTTCTTTATTCTCATGTAAACTTGCTCATCTTTGTAAGTCATGCTTGTAGCTCTCAGGGGTGTCAAACCTAAAGCAGACAAGCCCAGCTGGTGGAAGCCTGGGAGTGAAATGATGAATTTTTTAGCAGATCTGAGTTTATTTTTAGGCTTTATAGAATTATGTTTCATTTCCCTGTGAGTGAAATTGTAGGAAGTAGCTTAGAAGAAAAACAAATTAAGAAACTTCACCAGAACAGCAAAAAATAGCAAAACACTGGACCCTAACTACAGTTGAGCACAACATATCCTGATTGCATTTGAAATTGTGGCTACAGTTTAGTCCTGCAAATATTTACATACATGTTCAGTTTATTGCATATGAGAATTCTTGAATCAAGCAGTGAGTCTGAAGAGACAGCAGACTGCAGGTTAGGTTATGGCATGGGGAACTGAATAAAATTTCTACTGTGAATACATTTTCTGTGGATATATTTTCCGTGGATATATTTTCCATGGTGCTGAATGTAGGAGTAAAATTCCAAGTGTCTGGATTTGGTTAGGTTATGCAGTAAAAGAAGTGTGGAAACATTTTGGGGGAGAGGAGAGTTCATAGCAAGGTTTTGGCTCTGGAATCTTGTTTGGTTAGTGCAGATAATTTCATTAACACAATCAACATATTCAACCCTATGATTTCACACTATCCATTTTTGCTGGCACATGCAGCTACATATCCCATGTCCATTAAGGTCACTCTTTTGTGATTTCATTTTAAGTGAACTTGGCTTTTTGAGGTCTTTTCTTACATGGAGTAAATCAGATGTTGCCAGTCATCCTTTTTTCTCAGAGCTGATGGTGGTGCTGCCATGTGGTTTTGCCTCTGATCGAAATTGGATTAGTAAGTGACAAAGATGCCTCTTTATATCCCATGTCCTAGAATGTGCTCCTGGGAGTGCTGGGGACTGCAGCCTTCCCCACTGAAACAGCCTCCCCTCTGTTCTGCAGTTGGAAACCAAAGGAGCCACCTTAAAGGGTGAGAGAGTACCTCAGCTTCCAAACTGGCTCAATCTTTGTCTTCCCATGCTGTTTGCATCGATGCTAATCAATGTTAATTATGGTAGTGGGGCTTGTGATGTACTCATTATAAAAGCCATCCTATTTTTCTGTGTTTGTACAGTCTGTCACACAATAGAGCCCTGATTGGGGTTCCCTAGATGCTGCAAATAGCAATACAATTTGTTATAAGAATGAATATGTGGTTCATGGTGTAAGACTACCAAACTAAGTTCATGGAGCTTGGAAGCATTGCTTGATAATCATGTTTGCTGTTACCATTGACCATGGCATTCTGGATATGTCTTGACACTTGAGGTCTCAGGAGTAAACCAGTTAAGATTTTGTTTTAATAGGTGCTTCTTTTTAAATTTGCATTTGAGTCTGTGAGTTTTGGTGTGAATATATGCTTGAAGTTAGCTGTTTTTAAAAACTCTTTTGATTCAGCATCCTCAGTGTGCTGGGTTCACAATCCCACCACCACTCCTGACTGCACTGGGAGGTGGTGGTGCTGAAGGATGGGGTGCCAGGGTGTTTCTTTCCTAGGCTGAAGGTAAGAGGTGCAAGAGTAGGAAGGTGCTTTGTCCCAGGTGCTGAGCAGCTGCTGGGTGTAATTTGTAACAGGGGTGCCCAGCTGGGTGATGCTTTCCTTCCTCCCAAAGCTGCAGCCTCCTCCTCTAAGAGCTGACACCCAAAAGGTGCAGTCCCCTGTGATGAATTTGCTTCAGTCCTACTGTATCCTCACTGGAAATTTCAGCACCATTGTTTTTATTAATTAATTTGTATAAATGTGTAAATTATAATTAATTGGTATAAGTAACTTTATTTCTTTTATATATTGATTTGTATAAATAACTCACTCTGCACTACCTTTGTGAGTTTTGGTGACTTATATAGGCTCTTTTTTCTTTCTTTGCAGAGAAACTTTTCCACAGTGTTATTGCTTGTTACCTGGTTTGTTATGGATATTGGCTCCAGTCTCATTTTTTCAATTCCCACCAGACTGCATGCTTGAATTTTAGTTACTTACATGCAGTTTAGGTGTGTGATTATCTGCCTGACTCTAGTTTTCTGCTACAGTGCTGACCAAGCCTGTGTAAAAAAATCTTTTAAATTGTTTAGATGTTACATTGCCTCTCTTGAGTGGGTATGTTGTTTTAAGAGGAATTCAAGTCAGTGGAGAGCTGCTTCTGTGTTTGTAATTAATTTAAAATATTTATTATAGCAGCTAGATTTTTCTCTGCTAATGATGCTTTACTGAAATTTCATGATCTACAGCACACCCTAGTGATATCTGGAAATCATGAAGTTACACCCAGTCAATTTTATTTCCTTTGTGGTGAAGCACATCTTAGGACTTCAATAAGCAAAGTCCAGGAAAGTAAATACCTAAATGCCTTGTATACAAGATAGGAAGTAGGTTTATAAAGTGAAAAACAGCTTTAGAAACTGAGACTACAGGCTAATCCTCTGTGAAAAGTACATCTGTACAATAAGTTCATCTGGCTTGCAATCTATAATGTTTAACATGTTTAACAACATGGGGAAAAGCAGCCAAAGGTTATGTGAGAAGAGTGAGAAATATCTCTTGGGTTCCCTTTTAGACTGGAGAGAGAAATTAGATGTAAATAAAAGCATTGTGGAGGAAACGTGAAAGCAGATTTCATAGGTCAAAAGCACCAATGATCATTTACTCTCTTATAGCCAGAATGTTAAAAGTTATGCTATGTATTAAATTCCTCCTTTTGCAGGATGTTAGGTCACTTGGTTTTTCAGGTGGTGGTGCCTGTATTTAGTTTTGAGTGGCCATCAGGCTCCATATGATCCTGCAGAGTTGTGTGCACCTTCCTAACTTTTTAGGTTATCGTCCACTCAGTTTTTCCTGGATTTCCATATTTCAGTAATTTATTTTCTTCTGATTTGTCTAAACACAGAGCCTGTCAAGGGTTCTGAATTGGCTACTGTTGATTCCATTATGGGGTCAGAGGATAAAACAGGTTTGAGAAGGAATCTGACAAAGAATTAAGTAGTCAAGAAGGAAGGCAAATATGTATTAGAGGTATAATCAAATAGGTGACGTGTGGATGACACTGAAAGAAAGTGAAAGCAATATGAGCTCCAGCTTGGCTCAGCTGGAAGATCTGATCCCATATCTCTGTTTCATGTACAGAACATTCCTTGTCTATGCCAGGCAAAGCTGAACATGGGGTTCTGCTTTCTGGTTCTCTCACGCATGAGAAATCTGTAATACTTTAGGGAGAGACAGGTTTCCTCTCAGACCTCTGCATTCCACTCTTGTCAGGTAATCCAAACAATAATGGAAATGAGTATTTTGTTTTATGTAAATAAAAACAAAAAGTTTGCAATAATTTATGGTATTTATTTAAATGACATGCAAATTACTTTGTGAAACTTAGGGGGGAGAGCAGCACAACTGAAACAGCACAATTGTTTCCGAGAACATTCATTTCAAATCCACATACAATACTTCATTCATGCTTAGTTATTTCCCCAATGCTAGTCTAAGCATTACTAGTTTCCTTTGTCTTTTTGCTTTTGCATGCAGCGTGATTAGCAAAACTGCTTGTGCTCTACCAACTCCTGCACATATGGGGTTTAGCCTCATTGTTCAAGGGGTGGAGCAACAAGCAATATGAACACTCATGCTGCCAAATTTGGCACACGTGAGCCCTCCAAAGTATACAGATACCACCCGTTTCATTGAAATCCCTGTCTATATTTTGCATTGCTACCATAATGGCAACTCCATTGTCTGGGTGTATTCTTTGAAGCAGCTTTTCTCCCATTGTTTGTGCACTGTAATCCTGGAGGTTTCTGCAGTCGCTGTGAGCAGCTTACGTGAAAGAAATCCTTTAGCTTGCAGTGAACCTGCTGGCAAAGGAACAGACCATGACTAAAGCATGAGACCTGTGATCTTTCTGAAGAAAATCTCTTCAGTAGATTGCATAATTTCTTGTTTTCATGAGACCCTGTTCTCAGGTTTGGACTCAGTGTTTCCTTTTTTCACCTCTGAGGCATGATAGGAGCAATGATGCTGGCTGTGGATGTGTACCCTTAACAACATTTTATACACATCCCAAATAGTGGCAAAGAGACACAGCTACTGTTTGTCAGAAATTTATGAGTTGTTTATTCTAACTGCAGCAAAGTCTTGGCCTTTTAGTCTTTCATGGTATTGATTGAATTGGCACATGCTTCTGTGAGTCTTTCCAACAGACTTTGAAAACTTAATGCTTGTCTGCTTAGGGAAGAATAAAGAATTTCCTGGAACATATTGTAGAGAAAGAATTGCCCAGTTCTTTCCCTTTCTAGCATTCAGTCACCTGCCTGGGTAATGTCCTCTCCTCCAGTGGTGCTTGCCTCTCATGATTGTGTATACACACACTGTTGTCCATAAAGCCATTCAGTATTAGTTGATCTTTACAAATTATGCCCTTTACTGGTTTTCCCTGCACATAATTTTACTCCTGACACAGTCATTTGTGACATTTTTAAAGCAGTGGCTCCCAAGATTAGGGCTGCAGAAAGTCAGCAAAAGGTCCCTTTGTAATTTACAAAGTTTCCAGCTCATTTTGTTTCCAATGTCTAGCTCATGTTAGAGGACAATATAAATGTTATATAAACAATGCCCTACTCTTCATTTAACTTAGTTCTTCAGAGAAACCTGTTGCAGCCACATAGGCATTATGTGATCCCAAAGGGTGATACCTTTGTGCTTGCATGTGATACTGAGGAATAACCCAGGAGACAGTACTGAAATCTGCTAAACTGTGAGTCTGAAAATCCAATTTTGATTTATTTGAGCATTTACAGTGACTTCTGGAAGCTTCAAATCTGGTCCATCACTGCAGAGAGTAATTCAAATTTACCATTTCATCTTTTTGCCTCCAACTTACCATGATAAAGGAAAATCAGGTAATGTAATCTGTACAAGCTGGTCTCTTTCACTGCACTGCCCAGCTGCATGCAACTTTCCCTCCTGCCTGCCACATTCTCTTAACTCAAATCCAGGAATGCTGGAGAGAACGATCATGTGTTCCTTTGGAAAACTGGGGCTCTCATTCAGCACCTCTGGAGTAGGTGTAATGTTGGAAGTGAAGTCAGCCAAGGACCCTTGGCTCTGGTGGGACTGAAATCAGCTTCTTTGGGTTTACAACGTGTCTCCAAAGTAATGTGTGTTGGGGGCCAGAATTACACACAGCTGGACACTTGCTGTTCTCAGACTCCAGAAGCACCAGTGCACATCTCTCACACCACTGAATAGTACCAAGCATGGAAATGTACTCCTGATGTTATTCCAGACACCTTCACATGTCATCCATCCTTGATACTCAAATGTTTTGTCACTTAACTGAATGTACAATAGACATTTTAGATCTGATTTTGACATTTGTCTACTTTATGTATGTCCTTTAATTAGTGTTTTGACAAAATCTCAGGTGCACTATTTTAGACACACTCTGCAAGAGTGGCTGTAGGAGATGAGGATTTTTTTTAGCTCCTCTCCGGGAATCTTTCTAGCTCCTCTCTGGTATTTTGTGTAGCTATTTTTTAACCAGGTTTTTATTTCCACGTCAGTGTTCATCCATGCTATAACCTATAAACATGTAAGCTAATTTCAGGACACTGACTGTTCAGATTGCTGTAGTTTTTTTCTGAAAAGGTCACAAAATGACTATACCAGTAAACACAATTAGTGGATTAGGTTGCTGAGGAAGTAAAAAAATAGCATAGATGACTACTGTAAAAGAGGCTAAAAGAACAGGAGATAGATTATTCCATTTGCAGGTAAGAGCATGCCTAAAGTACCTTTAACAGCTTGCTTGGATAAAGCTAGCTAGCAATGTGTGCTCTGTTCCAAAGCAGCAGCCTATATTTTTGGATCATCTTTCAAGACTGAGATGATATAAAGCAATTAATAGTGTTTTGTGACCTTCTGCACCAGTAGTCCATCTTTTTGGCATTGAAACTGATTTTGCCCAACTTGGCATTTTATCACCTAGGAGTGCATGGGGAGATCAAAGAGACACCTTTTACAGCAGCAGTGGAATGATTTAGTTCTGTCACATTGTTCTTCAAATTCACCATTTCTTACAAGCTGATGAGGCAAACCTCTTCTTTGCTTAATATCACATAAGGTGCATTGGAAGGCTGTGAAGAGGCAGATGTTCTATAGCTTCACTTCATATGCAAAAACCTGTTATTCTTTATTTGCATTCAATTAGAAGTCAGACCCCGATTAATATCTAGTGTAGGAAATGGGGAAGAGATTTGCCATCAAGCACATGATTTGCTTGTAGTGGATCTCAGTAACCTGGGTCTTCTTGCAGTGATTTGGTCATTTCTACTTTATTATTTACACCTTCCAGCTCAGGGATAAAGAGTGTTAATAGGTGACAACTGGAATTATGTTCCTGCTTTTAGAAATGTTGCCTTTTCTCATTCCTTTTAAAAAGCCATTCTGCAATTGCAAATTTCCCTTACTAAGTAGCTCTGTTTAAGGATTTTAGTGCTGTAGAATTACTTCCACATTCATTTTCTTTTTTGATACAGTTGTGCCTTGTTTGATCCTGTGAAGGTTCACCATTCTCCTGGCAATCCTGAGTATAATATGAGGAGCTCAGAAGTTATAAAATTGTTGTGTTGTCAAGAAGGGAAGGTTCAAATGATGGCTGTAATATGAAACAGAAGTGGCAGACCCTTCCAGAACAGCTGCTGTGATTGCTGTGACCCTCTAAGAGCATACATACCAGGGAATTAGAGTACCTAGGGAAGTACTAAAAATTTCAAGATTCTAAAAAAAAAAAAAAAAAAAGGTGCAACTAGATGAAATGATAAAACTCATTCTGTCACATACAGTTGCATAATCCTCATGTTTTCTGGGATTCTTTAGCATGGAACAAAATGTAGAGAAACAACCTTTTTTCTATGCAAGATTAAGTGTCTCATCTTGAAAACAAAATCTGTCAGGGTTTCCTGTGAAGGTAATAGGTGTATCAGATAATTGGATCAGGTACGTCTGGACAGTTTCTCCAGACTGAGCCTGCTTCTGATGAGCATTTTCTCAAGATGTACTAAAGGACAGGCTGAAAGCCAGAATGAATCATTGTTTTGGTAGCAACAGTCCCTCTGCAGCTGAAATCATCTGTGGTGCCCCTTGGCCTATCTTTTAATATGTCAAAAGCTGTGCAGACAATGAAGGGGCTTGCAGTCATTTTGGGTTCTGCTGTATGTTAGGGAAGCCCTTCACAGAAATCTGCCAAGTGGTTCTTCAAACCAGAATGCCAGTGCACCACTGCTGTGGTTGATTTCTGATGCCTGCTTTTGACACATAATGAGGAATTTTGGGGGTAAAAGGGAATGTGGTTTTTATCTTGATTTTTTAGAAGCATGGAGATCCTAGTAACTTGAAGAGGAAAAATCTATAAAACATCCTGATACAGGAAATGAAATAGTGAATCGATGCTGATAAAAGGGATGGAGGAAGAGCAATGACATCTAGTATTTATTAAGAGCCCAGCTCACTGCAGTGAGTAGGGAATCACAGAATGGGTCAGGTTGGAAGTGAAGGCAGTGGCCCTACCTCCCTGTTCAAATAGGGGCCATCCCAGAGCTCATGGCCCAGTATTGTGTCCAGGATTGTTTTGGAATGTCCCCAGTGAGGAAGACTCCACACTCTCCGTGGGCAGCCTGTTCAGTGCTCAGTCACTGCACAGGAAAGTTCTTCCTCATGTTCAGGTGGAACTTCCTGGGCATCAGTTCCTGCGTGTTCCTCTTGTTCCATTGCTGTGCCTAACGGAGCAGAGCCTGGTCTGTGCTCTGACACCTCCCTTTGGACACTGACAGACAGGGATGAGGTCTCTTCTCCAGGCTGAGCAGGCCCCATTCCCTCAGCCTGTCCTCCTAAGAAAGATGATCAGTCCCTAATTAGAGAATACAGTGAGATTATTGACAAGATCGGGTGTGCAGCAGGACTGCCTTGAGCTACTCTCACTCCACCAGCTCCTAGAATTAAAAAGCACACGAAATGTAGCTGGAGCAAAGCTGTCCCTGCGTGTGTTCAGGAGGCCCTTCCCGAGGGGCAGGTGCGGAGCTGCGGTTCCCAGATCCGTGAGAGGAGCTGCGGGTTCCAGATCCGGGGAGGAGCTGCGGGTTCCCAGATCCATGAGAGGAGCTGCGGGTTCCCAGATCCATGAGAGGAGCTGCGGGTTCCCAGATCCATGAGAGGAGCTGCGGGTTCCCAGATCCATGAGAGGAGCTGCGGGTTCCCAGATCCTGAGAGGAGCTGCGGGCTCCCAGGTCCTAAAAGGAGCTGCGGGTTCCCAGATCCATGAGAGGAGCTGCGGGTTCCCAGATCCTGAGAGGAGCTGCGGGCTCCCAGGTCCTAAAAGGAGCTGCGGGTTCCCAGATCCATGAGAGGAGCTGCGGGTTCCCAGATCCTGAGAGGAGCTGCGGTTCCCAGATCCTGAAAGGAGCTGTGGGTTCCCAGATCCATGAGAGGAGCTGCGGGTTCCCAGATCCTGAAAGGAGCTGTGGGTTCCCAGATCCTGAGAGGAGCTGCGGGTTCTCAGATCCTGAAAGGAGCTGCGGGCTCTCCCGAGCTGCGGCTGCCGCCAGATGGAGCCGCCGGGCAGCGGGACCTGGGCGAGGAAAAGCCCGAAACAGCGCCGGGATCCCGCCCGAGCCCCCCGAGCGAGAGCTGGGCTGGTACACGAGCATCGGAGAGTGCTCACCCAGGACAGGAACAGGCTGATTCCATCAGATCCTGGCCGGGAACCGAGGACACAATCGTATCTTAACCCAGCGGATGCAAGAACCATATTCCTGTTAACCAGATTCCTGTAAAGAACCAGATTCCTGTAAAGAACCAGATTCCCGTTAACCAGATTCCCATCAAGAACAAGATTCCCGTAAAGAACCAGATTCCCTCAAAGGACCAGATTTCTGACTGCAGCTGAGTCAGTGTTTGTGTAAGAGTGTAGTGCGATTGCAACAGCATGTACAGCGTTAAATATACCCTACACATACCCTACACGTGTATTTTACATTTTGATCTTAGTAATTGCTATCATACTAAAAAACAGACCTAGTAAATACCTACTGATGTAGCCCTAATAACCTGTGTGTATTTTTAACTGGAGTAGTGAAGTAATGATTCCATTTGGCATAGTGATAAAAATTCTCTCCTTTGATGGTTGACAGACTTCATTGCTTTTAATTTTGCCCCTTGGAAAGCTGCATGCAGCTGGAATTTGGGGTGTTACTTTTTAAAACATTCATGGCATTTAGGCTCTTTGCTCATTTTAGGAATTACATCTGTGTTTTACATCCAAATCATAAAAATCAAGAGCATCAGTAGACCTGTAACATTTTCAGTTGTTACACAGAGAGTTATTTTATGTGATCATATAAAGCATGGGGAGGTTAAGAAGTCCCCTGTGCAGCTGCAGGAAAGGGACAAGAAATTGTGAGTTGTATTTCTCCTTCATTTTCTCATCCTGCATTTTCAATTTCTGAACAAGGAACTGATGGGAGGTGCTTTATCTTAAGCCAGAAATGAAATAATATTGAAGGCTTAGTTTACAAGGCAAAAAACCTCTGTTATTAAACCATTCTTGAGGAAATGGCAGCATTTTTAACATTTGACTAACTTTTCCAAGACTGTACTGGAATTAGGAGCCAGTGTGATATTTCAGAAGCCATATGAGACACAGCTGTTTTAATGCTAGTTTTGATTGCTCCTGGTGCTCTATCAGACTAACATGCTGCATTTTACTGAGCTGGTGGCTGAAACAAACCTGGATGACAAGCATGCAAAAATATTCTGAGATTAAATTCTCAGAGTAGGGCTAGGCATGTCCTAACACTGTTTTGTGGCAGACTACCCCTTTCCTCTTCCTTTATCCCAGAGGATGGGACTGGGATGTTTGTTCCACAACCATGTTCCTAAAATCACAGCATCAGAGAATGGTTTGGCTTAGAAGGAGGCCTTGAGGAACATCTTGTTCCAACCCCCTGCCATGGGCATAGACACCTTCCACAATCCCAGGCTGCTCCAAGCCCCATCCAGCCTGGCCTTGGATACTTCCAGGATGGGGCAACCACAATGCCTGTCCTTCCCTATTCCAATGCCTCACCATAATCCAAGAATTCTTCCTAATGAAAGTAATGACAGGGAGGTGTCTTCACAAACAAACTGTGAGCCTGCTGGTATATTAAGCCAGATACTGACAGGTGAAAAAAGCAATGAAGGGAACCAAAAATTCCACAGGAATTCCACTAATTGACACAGACTGCTGCTTACCCAAGGGTGTGCTAAATTCCTGGCCTTACGGAAAAAGAGCAGGATACACATTAGAAGAGGCTCTTTATCAGCTGGGAAGTCTGTAGCTCTTAAGTCCTAGCGAAAGAGAGGGGGGAAATGCAGCCGGGAAATTAAGATAAAAAGGAGTCTGCATCCCGTAGCAATTTGAGACCTCATGGGAAATGCTCCGTGGCCTCTTCCTTTATTCAAATAAAGCTACAGAACTTTATTTACTCCTCTGTCTCCTTTTTGGCCATTAACCATGAATTAATTTCCTGACACTAGTCTCTAACGCAAACCTGCTCTCTGTCAGCGTGAACCCATTCCCCCCTGTGCTGTCACTACACGCTCCGCTCAACAGCCCCGCCGCACCAGCTGCCTTCAGGCACCAAGGCCGCAGTGAGGTCACCGCCAGGCTCCTCCAGGCTGAACAACCCCGGCCCTGCCCGCCTTTCCCGGCAGGCTCCATCGCTGTGA